>JBBPBX010024964.1:0-10409 GCA_038048925.1 Garcialebias charrua | reverse complement strand
AGAAGAGCAGCTTTACAACGAAGGCCGATAAGTAGCAGAGAGTCCTCTGATATCTCTATTAGTTCCAACTCCCTCGCACTGGGAGCACTGACAGAGTCCAATCTGCTCCATGACAGGCTGAAGCCAGGGGGGGACGCCACACTCGTGGGAATGTTCCAACGCCTCATTAAGCAACACTATCAGTCTGACACTGTGCAGTGTTGTGCAGCACAAGGGCAAAAGTGAGTCTGTACTGTTTATTTACTGTAGACATGACAATTAAACATCCAGTGATCTTATGTGTGTATTGAGTTGCTGTTGGCAGAGATTGTCTGGTGGTTTGTTGTAGTCTTAAAGGAAACCCTGCAGCATACCTTCAGCTTTCCCTTGGATGAGACTAGAACTGCCCCAGTAAGGTCTATTCAGGGGCAGTGGAGAAGTGACTACACTCCATAGTTACAATGCAGTTCCGTCCTGGCCGTGGATGTTTGAGCATAAAATCCCCTGCTTTTGATAGCCTGAAGCAGGGTGTGAAAATATTTTGTACACTTTAAGATTTAGTTCAGCTGAGGTACAAAAACAAATGAAACTCCAGACACATACAATCCCACTTCAAAAACTGTTGGAACTTTGGTTAAATTGGGGTGGGCAGAATGCAGTGATTTGCAAATCTATAAATTCAAATGTTAAAACATGTATAAAACATGATAAGCATATCAAATGTTTACATTGAAAAACCAGTACTATTTTAAGGGAAAAAATAGGGCATTTTGAATTTGATGGCAACAACACAGGCAACACGGAAGTGGTTAGAGTTGTTCCCTCTAAAGTGGAAAGGTCACAGGAACACCCGGGCCTGGCCTGGAACATTTCAGTGTGAAGAACTGTATGCATGTTTTCTCCATGCATGCAAGGATTTTCTCCAAGTACTCCTGATTTCCTCCCACAAACCAAAAACATGCATATTAGGTCAACCGTTTTTTTTTTTTTTTAATAAATTGTCTCTAAGTGTGGGTTAGAGTGTGAAAGGTTTGACTCTATGTGGCCCTATGATGAACTTGTGCCTGGAAAGTAGAAGAGGGTATAAACAATGAATGGATGAGTTGAGGGATGGCAGCAAACCAATTCAAAAACTTGGGACAGGGCAACAAAAGCCTGTAAAATGAAGTGATATACAGTAATTAAGACAACTGAAGTCATTGGCTACAGCTCAGCTGAGGAAGGGGACATTGAGTCTGTGTGGGCCATGTTCTGCACCACCATTGTTGAGGCAGCTGCCTTGAGCTGTGGCCACAAAGTTGTCAGTGCTTATTGTGGTGACAATTGAACTCAGTGGTGGACACCCCGGGTTAGGGAGGCCATGAAGCTGAAAGAGTCCTATCGGGTCTTGTTGACTGGTAGGACTCGGGGGAAGCTGAAGAGTGTCAGCAAGCCAAATAGGCTGCAGCCCTGGCTGTTGCTGAGGCAAAAGCATGGATGTGGGAGGAGTTTGGTTAGGCCTTGGCTAGAGACTCTCAATCAGCTCCAAGGAGATTCTAGCAAACCACCAGGTGGTTGAGGCAGAGAAAGCTTCACTTTACCAACATTGTGTTTAGTGAAGGTGGGGTGCTGTGGACCTCAACCAGTTTGTTGGTAGATGGAAGGAATATTTTTCAGACATTCTCAATCACACACAGATGACTTCTATGCAGGAAGCTGAGTTGTTGGACTTTGAGGTTGATCTGTCCATAACTGGAGCTGAGGTCACCTATGTATTAAAAAACTTCCAAGGCAGCAGAGCCCCATTGGTGGATGAAGTCCACCATGAGTTTATCAAGGCTCTGGATGTTGCAGGGCTGTCTTGGTTGACAAGCTTTTGCATCATCATATGGACATCAGGGGCAGTGCCAATAGACTGGCACACTAGGGTGGTGGTTCCCTTCTTCAAAAAGGACTACCGGAGAGTGTGTTCTATTTATAGGGGCACCACTCTTTTTAACCTCCCCAGTAAGGTGTATTCAGGAGCAGTGGAGAAGTGATTATGCTCCATAGTCAAACCTCAGATTCAGGAGGAACAATGTGGGTTCTGTCCTGGTCGTTGAACACTAGATTAACTTTACCAACTCTTTACCTTCTCTAGGATCCTCGAGGGGTCATGGGAGTTTGCCATCCAGTCTATATGTGTTTTGTAGGCTTGTAAAAGGCATACGGCCGTGTTCCTTAAGATACACTGTGGGGAATGCTCACCAAACATGGGATTGGGGACCCATTGCTACAGGCTATTCAGTCCCTATACAAGCGGTGTGAGAGTTTGGTTTGCATTGCCAGAAGTAAGTCAGGCCCCTTCAGAGTAGGAGGTAGACTCCTCCAGGGCTGCCTAGTGTCACTAATTCTGTTCATAATTTTCATGGACAGTATTCTTGGTGCAGCCAGAGGGTGGAAGGAGTCCAGTTCAGTGGCCTCAGGATTCCATCTTTGCTATTTGCAGATTATTTGGTCCTGTTGATATCATCATGCCGTGATCGTCAGCTCTCACTGGAGCAGATCATAGTCAAATATGAAGCGGCTGGGATGAGAATCAGCACATCCAAATCTGAGGCTAAGGTCCTTGGTTAAAAACAGGTGGACTTCCCTCTTTGGGTTGGGAGTTAAGTTCTGTCTCAAGTGGTGGAGATCAAGTATCTTGGGGTTTTGTTCACAAGTGAGGGAAGAATGGAGCAAGAGACGGACAGACGGATCAGTGCAGCTTCTGCAATGTTTTGGTGAAGAGGGAACTGAGCTGTAAGACAAAGCTAAGCGCTCTGTTTGTCGGTTTATGTTCCTACCCTCATCTATGGCCACAAACTCTGGGTAGTGACTGAAAGAGCAATATCACCGATACAGGCAGCTGAAATGAGTTTCCTCCCCAGTGTAGCTGGACTTTCACTCAGGAATAGGGTGAAAAGTTTATTTAGCCAGGAGAGACTTGAAGTAGAACTGCTGCTCCTCCACATCAAGAGAAGCCAGTTGAGTTGGTTTGGGCCTCTAGTAAGGATGCCCCCTGGGGACCTCCCTACGGAGGTGCGTCTGACTGTGAAGAGGTCCCGGGGAAGACAGAACACACTGGAAAGACTGTCTCTTGGTTGGCCTGGAAACACTTTGGGGTCCTCCCAGAAGAGCTGGAAGAGGTGGCTAGGGAAGAAGATGTCTGGGCCTCTCTGCTAAAGCTGCTGCCCCTGCGACCCGACTCAGAATGGGTAGATAATGTATGAGGGATTATGGATGGATGGAAGCAACCATTGATTGAGACCACTGAAACCACGAAGACCACGTCCTGCATACCTGAGAGGACCCATACAGCCTGTTATCAGCACATTTCAAAATCCTGCCACTCCCATGATATGGGGATGGATTAGTACATGTGGCAGATTACACATCTGGAAAGACATGCTCAATGCATAATAGAATATAGAGGTTTTAGAAAAACATATGTGCCCATCCAGACATATTTTTAATGGAAGGTGTTAATCAAGATAATGCTAAATCATACACTGCATCCCATAAACTCCCCCCCTCTCCTGATGGCCAGGTGCTGACGCTGTCCTCAGACAGCGTAAGGCGATCATTCATCAAGATTAACGCCCGGAAGGCCTCTGGTCCTGACAACATACCTGGTCGTGTGCTGAAGGACTGTGCAGGGGAACTCGCAGCGGTCTTCACGGACATCTTTAACATCTCACTGAGCCAGGCCATCGTCCCCACCTGTTTCAAAGCCACCACCATCATCCCTGTCCCAAAGAAGGCAACGCCCGCATGCCTCAATGACTATCGCCCAGTAGCACTCACCCCCATCCTGATGAAGTGCTTTGAACGGCTAGTCATGAAAAGCATCACATCTGTCCTCCCTGACTCCCTGGATCCCTTCCAATTTGCATACCGACCTAATCGCTCAACCGACGATGCCATCTCCTCTGCCCTTCACACAGCTCTCACACATCTGGACACGAAGGACTCCTATGTTAGAATGTTGTTCATCGACTTCAGCTCGGCATTTAACACCATCATCCCCCAACAGCTCATCCTTAAACTGGACAGTCTGGGGCTGAACACCTCAATGTGTAACTGGCTGCTAGACTTCCTGACCGGGAGACCACAGACAGTGCGGGTCGGGAGTAACACATCTAGCACCATCACATTGAACACAGGGGCCCCACAAGGATGTGTGCTGAGCCCCCTTCTATTCACCCTGCTAACACACGACTGCACACCATCGTACAGCTCCAACCACTTCATCAAGTTTGCGGACGACACAACAGTGGTGGGTCTCATCAGCAACAACGATGAGACGGACTACAGGAACGAGGTGAGCCGCCTGGCCTTGTGGTGCGGACACAACAATCTCACTCTCAACGTGGAGAAGACAAAGGAGATTGTTGTGGACTTCAGGAAGAAGGATGCCCAACATGCCCCTCTGACCATCAACAGCACCGCAGTGGAGAGAGTGGACAGCACCAAGTTCCTGGGAGTGCACGTCTCAAAGGACCTGTCCTGGAGCAGGAACACTGCAGCACTGGCAAAGAAGGCTCACCAGCGTCTCTACTTTCTCCGCAAGCTGAAAAGGGCTGGAGCTTCAACCCCCATCATGAGCACCTTCTACAGAGGTGCCATAGAAAGTGTCCTGACCAGCTGCATCACTGTGTGGTTTGGTGCATGTACTGCATCCTGCCGCAAGAGCCTCCAGCGCATTGTGAGAGCAGCTGAGAAGATCGTGGGCACCTCCTTGCCCTCACTGCAGGACTTACACAGCAAACGCCTCACTCGGAAAGCCCACTGCATGGCAGGTGATCCCACACACCCACTACACAGCTGCTTCAGACTGCTGCCATCAGGGAGGAGACTGAGGAGTCTCCAGGCTCGAACCAGCAGACTGAGAGACAGCTCTGTTCATCAGGCAGTCAGGATGCTAAACACTCTGCCTGCTCTGCCCCCCCTCCCATTTGAACTGCCTTAACACTAAAACTTTCTCACACATTACCACACAACACAAAGATTTTAACACTGGACTCTGTGTCATCAAACGGGTTATTCACTAAACTCTCGGTCATGTGCTCATACAGTTTGCACTACTTCTCATACTTGCACTAATGTTTGTATTACATCACTGCCTATAATCATAATACTGTTTACATTCTCTGTTTACATTTATTAATACTGTTTACTTTTATTACTACTGCTTACATGTAATTACTACTGTTTACATTTACACTACTCTAATATCTACACCACTGCTGATACATATACAGTGTGCTCTGAACGGTCTTATTTAGGGATGCCCAATGTGCCTTACTGCATATGCCACTTTTTGCCTCTATAACAACATCAACTACTACCTCATACATATACTGTGTACATTAACTCATACGCTGCTTTGCCACTTTGCAAATGTCAATGCTAGAAACCCTTAGTTTATTTTAGTTATACTTTTTATACTCTTTTTTTATACTAGTATGCAAAAACTCAGGCCAGTATTATGTTCATTAAATGTTTAATGTTTTAGTTTTAGAGTTGGTGTAAATTTTCATACTCTTATACCACTATGCAAAAAAACTCAGGACAGTGTTAGTTTTACTATTTTATGCTTATGTCTATTATTATATGTTTCAGTGTTTCAATGTTTAGATGTTTACTGTTGCACCGAGGGACTGAGAGAAACGCAATTTCGGTCCTGTGTATGTCCTGTACAGTACATATTGCAGATCTGACAATAAAGTTGACTTTGACTTTGACTTTTGACTTTGATATGTGTCGCAGCCATTATATGTGAAGGGGACGTATCTCCCCCCACATAAAAAAAAGTTTATTTGGAACCCCCCCACCCCACCCCCCCACCCACATCTGTCTGTAGCATCTTAGCTTAGCACTAAGCTAAGTGTAAGACGCTTTGTGTTAAGGTGCATTAAAGTTTAAATTTCTTTAACACCCCACATCTTATTGTCCTCAAGCTTCATGAGAAGCATCCTTTAGATGAGTAGTGTTGAACACAAGTAAAAGTCTAATGGTAATGTTTTATTTAATTTCTCTATAAACACAAATAGTGCTGAACTGACACTGTGTGTTCAAGTGCAGTAAGTTGAAATGTCTTTAAAAACCCACAGTTGAATTTACACACACTTGGTGAGAAACATGTGTTAAATGTGTGGAATTAAAGGAATTCTAGCTGAAATGTTGCTTTTTTGTACACTTGTGTACACTTTTTGCACACTGATGGTGTGTGTGTGGAGGGGGTGCATGTGCGCGCGCCGCACACACACCAGTGTGTGCCCCCTCCCCCACATTACAGATACTTCTGATGCCAATGCTGCATCCATTATGACAGAATGTCCTCAATGGTGCTGAACTGGTCTGCCAGCAGTCTCAACAACTGAAAACATTTGACGCATCATAAAACAAAATCTTCAGCATAGAAGAGCCAAGACTGCTGAACAGCTAGAACATATACAGTATCAGATAAAAATGGGATGGCATTCCCCTCCAAAATTCTCAGTGGCTGGTTTCCTCAGTTCCCAAATGTTTAAAAACTGTTGTTTTTTTAAGGGAATTCTTCCCAGTGGTAAACATGGCACTGCACCAACTGCTGCCATCCAATTTAAAGTGACCTCATTTAACAGTATATGTACAATATCTTAGCTTAAACATTTGATGTGTTTACTATGTTTCTTTCTGAATAAAATACAGGCTCATGAAAATTATAAATTATTGTGTTCTCTTTTTATTTACATTTTGCACAACATTCCAATCCCTTCAGAATTGAGGCTGTGTTAAGATAAAAGTGATAAAGTCTTCATGTTATTGGATCAGTTCGAGGCCTGAAATACTTGTCAGAATGGAAGATGAAGAACTGTTGAAAGCTCCGAACATCTGGCACTGATAGCAGTAATCTGAATGAAGATGGAACGGTGTTGATCAGTATCTCATCACACACAGCAACAGAGCTGATTCCTAATATAAATAGCTTGGAGACACGTGGCCTTCCAGCAACATGATGTGTCATGTTTCTGTGCTGTATTCTCCTCAGACACACTACCACCACCCCTCCAGGTCAAGTTCAAGATCAAATTTATTTATAGATCACGTTTCAAAACAACTAAACTTGAGTGAAGGACTTTGCAGTCAACTACAATTCACAGCCATTTGAGGTTCCTTCCTGATCATTTTATCACACGTGTCCTGAGTGTCCTGGCTTTATGTCATTATTCATCTTTATGGACAGACATGTTTATTGCCTACTGCCATGAAAGATGGACGATCATGTAATTGCGTAAGTCGGTGTGTCTGCCTGTTAACAAAATGTCACTGGACAGATTTCTATGAAACCTTCTAGAAATAATTATTGTACATGTACGGTATGTATGTACATATGTACAGGAATAACTTTTGGACAAATGAAAATGTTAACAAAAAATGGCTTGAACTCGAACAGTTTTGCAGATATTGAGCTAAAATAGGTGTGGTAGTGTCTTAAGTATCATCCAAAATTAAGGTTTTAAAAGAGGCCGGCAACTAAACTAAATTTAAAACTTTGTGAAAAGCTGGTCAGAAATGCCTAAATATTGATCAGAACTATGTGGTCTTCAAAATACACCTCTCAGCAGAGTTAGTTCTCAAACTAAACGTCACATGCTTTAAAAAAGTGCTCACTTAGAGACTTAACATTCTTAAATATGACAGAACAATGTGCTGAACAGTTCTCCCATCCTGTGGAAAATAACGAAAATGCTTTCAGTATGAGGTCGATAATAATAATAATAATCATCATTTTATTTAAAAGCGCCTTTCAAGACACCCAAGGACACTAAACAAACAAACACAGTTCAAACATTAGCAGTAACAAATTGAAATATAAAATACATAAAGAATATAAAATACAAAATAATAAAAATACATTTAGTAAAGTTAATGATAAGCTAGTCTAAAGAGATGTGTTTTCAGGGCAGTCTTGAACAGAGAAAGGGAGGTGGTGTTTCGAAGGTCTGGCGGTAGAGCGTTCCAGAGGTGAGGGGCAGAGCAGGTGAAGGCCCTGCTCCCCATGGTGGAGAGGTGGGCAGAGGGTACATGGAGATGTAGTGAAGAGGAGGATCTGAGAGAGCGTGATGGGATGGAGATTTGTAGGAGGTCAGATAGATAAGGAGGGGCAAGGTTGTGGATAGATTTGAACGTGAGAGTAGAATTTTGAAGATGATGCGTGATTTAACCGGGAGCCAGTGGAGCTGCTGCAGGACAGGAGTGATGTGATCATAGTAGGAGGTTTGAGTGATGACACGGGCAGCTGAGTTCTGGACCATCTGTAACTTGTGGAGAGATTTGTTGGGGAGGCCGTAGAGAAGGGAGTTGCAGTAATCGATACAGGAAGTCACAAGACTGTGCACCAGGATGGCTGTGGAGTGGGGTGTGAGAGAAGGACGGAGACGGTTAATATTACGGAGGTGGAAATAGGCAGACCGAGAGTGGTGTCAAGGATGACACCGAGACTCTTGACCTGAGGGGAGGGGGATAGCAGAGAGTTGTTAAGGGGGACGAGAAGATGTTCTGATTTTGAAATAGAGTTTTTGGTACCAACAAGAATGATTTCTGTTTTGTTACTGTTTAGTTGAAGGAAATTGTTAGAAAACCAGTGATTTAGCTCATTGAGACAGTCGGTGAGGATGGAGGGTGGGTGGGTGGAGTTTGGTTTTGATGACAAGTAGAGCTGTGTGTCATCAGCATAACAGTGGAAATGGACGCCGTATTTGCGGAAGATGTGACCTAGAGGAAGGAGGTAAATGATGAAGAGGAGGGGTCCGAGGACAGAGCCTTGGGGGACACCCATGGAGACAGGGGAAGACTGGGAACAAAAGGATTTAAGCTGAATGAATTGAGTGCAATCAGAGAGATAGGAGTTGAACCAGTCTAACGGGGTACCTGAGATGCCAATGGAGGTTAGTCTGTTGAGGAGGACAGAATGACAGATGGTGTCGAAGGCAGAACTTAGATCAAGAAGAATGAGGATGGACAGAAGACTAGAATCAGCAGCAATAGTGCGGTGGCCCTAAGGTGTAAATGAACAACATTTGAAAAAACAGAATTGCATTTGAAAAAACACAACAAAAACACAATGATATTCAAAAAAATGGAATTACATTTGAAAAAAAAAAAACGGAATTAAATTAAGCCAAAGTGGAAGTGGGCAAAGCGGAAGTGGCCAAAGCAAAAGTGGCCAAAGCAGAAGTAGCCGGAATCACATTTGAAACAAACAACAACAACAAAACGGAATTACAAATGCCAAAGCGGAATTGGCCAGAATCACGTATGAAAAAAAAAAAACATTCACATTAGAAAAAACTGAATTACATTTGAAAAAATTGAATCACATTAGAAAAATTGAATTACATTTGAAAAAACAGAATTACGTTAAGCCAAAGCGGAATTGGCCGGAATCACATTTGAAACAAGCAACAACAAAAAAACGGAATTCCATTTGAAAATAACATAATCACATTAGAAAAAACTGAATTACATTTGAAAAAATGGAATCACATTAGAAAAATTGAATTACATTTTATAAAACTGAATTATATTAAGCCAAAGCAGAATTGGCCAGAATCACATTGAAAAAACAAACAAAACAAAAAAACATTCACATTAGAAAAAACTGAATTACATTTGAAAAAATTGAATCACTTTCGAAAAATTGAATTACATTAGAAAAAACGGAATTACATTAAAGGTGCAATCTGCAGTTTCTGTAGAACGCAGCACTTAGAGAAATTTTCAACAGGCAAAGCATTCTGATCCCTCCCCCTCAGAGCCATATATGGCTCTGCTCCCCCTTGTTCTGCTGAAATTCAAATTATAGCTCTGTTTTGATTGGCTGATTCAAGTTAAAGCTATGTTTTTATTGGCTGGTTACAAACTCTGTTTTTATTGGCTGGTTAACGGCGGGTCACTGTGGCTTTTTAGAAATGCTTTTAGTAACACCTGGAGAAGCAAGGGGACTATAGTTTTTTCAAAGATTACTTTGTCTAACATCAGTCTGTAAGGAGATAGTGACAAAGTGAAAAAATATGTTAAAAATATATTTTTAGAAAACTTACAGACTGCACTACAGAAACTGCAGACTGCACCTTTAAGCCAAAGCGGAATTGGCCAGAATCACATTAAGGGGAAAAAACATAATCACATCAGAAAAATTTGAATTACATTTTTTTTTAAATGAATTTACGTTAAGCCAAAACAGAAGTGGCCAAAGCAAAAGTGGCCAAAGCAGAAGAATCACATTTGAAACAAACAACAACAACAACAACAACAAAACGGAATTACAAATGCCAAAGCGGAATTGGCCGGAATCACATTTGAAAAAAAAAAAAAAAAAATCACATTAGAAAAAACTGAATTACATTTGAAAAAACAGAATTACATTAAGCCAAAGCGGAATT
>JBBPBX010024963.1:28989-39252 GCA_038048925.1 Garcialebias charrua | reverse complement strand
GCTAACAGCCAGCATACACAAAATGGCCGCTGCACTTGATCAACTTTAGAATGCAAATCATGTCTAAAACTAAATCAAATGATCAAATATTGATGTAAATTTTGGTGAATGTCTTTTAGCCCAACTCCAATTCCATATGACTTATATGACATTAAAAAAATACATACTGTATTGACTTGCTATTAGCTGTGAGTTGTGTGTTTTAGGTAGCATTTTCAGCTAGCAATCAAGCTAACTGAACTTACAGAGTGGTTGCCTAGCAACAGCGTCAGTTGGAAAGTGCTGTAAAGAATTCAAACAGTTTTTAGGCTCTGCTCCAGTTTATCTGTAACTGTCAACAGAAACTGTTGCATAGAAGAGACTGAGCAACATAAAACTAGCATACAGACGATTTCAGCCCAAACCACCAACTTCAGATACAAGGTTTGGATTTTAATGTTGTTGTTTTTTCTCCTAAGTGTCATACAGTGTACTGTAGTTATAGTTTTCTGCTAGCAAAAAATGTTTAGCATAGGCTAATAACATTTGTAGTTTTACCATGCTAACTGATGAAACAATGAGGAAGAGATCTGCCTTTAGACATTCAGAGAGTTTGATTTAATTTTTAAAAGGAAATAACTGAAGTGAAACCTCTGTCCTCACAGCTTCATCAACACCAACTGGAGGACAACCAGTAGCAGCTGTCCAGATGGAAACAGCCACGGGTGGAGAGGACTGTGGGGCAGCAGAAAATAAAATAAACCAAGATCTGAATTATTATGAAGGTAATGTGAACTCTTCAAAGACTGAAGTCAGTGATGATGATGACGAAGCTAAACCATTACTGTCACATCTTTATCAACACCAAGAGGAAGACGGACGCCGTCGAATGAGCAGCTCATCTGACCAGCGAGAAGCAGCATCTTCAGCAGAAGAAACCACCACGACCAACAACAACAACAACAACTTGTCTCTTCAGAGAAACTTGAAAGGTCATTCAAGACAGAAGTCTTCAAGTTGTTTGATTAAGAAATGTCTAAACGTTAAAAAAAATGTACAGTCATATAGTAACGTTTTGACCGTACTGAATCAATTCGGATGTGACGAATGTGGCACAAGATTTACGCGTAAAGGAAATTTAATAAGGCACATGAGAATCCACACCGGAGAGAAACCATTTGCTTGTGATCTTTGTGGACAACACTTTAGCCGTCAGTCCACTCTAAACACACACATGAGAATCCACACAGGACACAAACCATTTGCTTGTGAACTTTGTGGACAAAGCTTTAGCCATCAGTCCACTCTAAACACACACATGAGAATCCACACAGGACACAAACCATTTGTTTGTGAACTTTGTGGACAAAGCTTTAGCCATCAGTCCACTCTAAACACACACATGAGAATCCACACAGGACACAAACCATTTGCTTGTGAACTTTGTGGACAACGCTTTAGCCGTCAGTCCACTCTAAACACACACATGAGAATCCACACAGGACACAAACCATTTGTTTGTGAACTTTGTGGACAAAGATTTAGCGATCAGTCCAATCTATACACACACATGAGAATCCACACAGGACACAAACCATTTGTTTGTGAACTTTGTGGACAAAGATTTAGCCGTCAATCCACTCTAAACACACACATGAGAATCCACACAGGACACAAACCATTTGTTTGTGAACTTTGTGGACAAAGATTTAGCCGTCAATCCACTCTAAACACACACATGAGAATCCACACAGGACACAAACCATTTGCTTGTGAACTTTGTGGACAAAGATTTAGACAACAGGCCCATTTAAACAAACACATGAGAATCCACACAGGACACAAAGCGATGGTTTCCAATTACTCTTAAAACACATGACAAACTACACGAGAGACAACTGCTGAGTGTTAAATATTAAGAAAAGTCTTGAAGACACATGAGTTCACACGTAACCAACACTGAAAGATCCCAGGGTTTGTGGATAAAAACATGAGTACTGAAGAAGTACCGGTACAGTATACTGTCAAGAAATTACTGGTAAACGGTTTTTACTTACATGTATATTTTAGTTTTTTCCATTTGTTTTTCCATTGTGTTCCATTGTGTTCTATTGTGTTCTATTGTGTTTAATTGTGTTCAAGTTTACGTTTTATTTCAAAAGAATTGTCAAAACTTCTGTAACTACAGACCTTTGGCTTTAGAGCCAATTGATTTTGGTTCTATCTGAATTAATTTATTGTTGCTACCAAATGTAAAATGTGTAAAGATTGAAAACATTAATATTTTTTGTTCAAATATTTGAATAACTTTATGAAAATTGTTCTATGTTTTAATGTAATAAATAATATACACAAAATGCATTTTAGTTCATTTTGTTCAGATTTAAATGTTTTATTTTTATTAGGATAGTCTTTATCTCACAATATTTGCAGGACAAAATAAAAACACGTTATAAAAAGTTGTCATAGAATCAAACTTAAAATGCGGTTTTGTTTAAATGTTGCTGTTAATAGATCACATGTTGAGACGTGAACCCAGCCGAACAGTGCGTCTAGTTAAGACTAGCTAATGTCTTAAAGTAAATAAGTGACGTTACTTCAACCTAAACCACAGACAGTGAATAACTGTTTCACATTTAAGGTAGAAAAAATATTTACTTTTTTACACCATCTATTAACTGCTAGCTTGTGGTGGGTAACATGTTTGTTGAGGCTTATATTTTAGGCAGCTGTGGCTGAGTGGTTGTAGTTGGTGGTTCAAATCCACCAGCAGTCACATGCCAAAGTGTTCCTGGGCGAGACACTGAATCCCTCAGTAGCAATGTTTTCATGTGCAATTTTTTTTTGACCAGATTGAAATATTGTCAGATTAAATAATTCAAATGTATCGTTTAAATGGGCACAATCTGTTCATGACGAACGTTTACATGCAGCGGGCTTTGTTCTGAACAGAAGTACCGACATTTGCAGAGTGGTAAACTTTCCTTTAAAAAAAAAACTACAGAAGAAGTTCTACTTCTGGTTTACTTCCGGGATGAACATAAACAAACCTGATCGCCTAAAATGGACCCGTGACAGGTTTTAATTATGGTGGAGACGTTACGGCACTCACTGACTGAGCTACAGGTAATACAGATCATTCTGAGCTCTTTCCAAGTTTCTAGTAGAAATGTTGTGTCGCTCACCGATAGGGTTGGGCATCGTTTGAATTTGAGCGATTCCGGTTCCGATTCCGATTCTTCGTTTCAATTCCGATTCTTTTCGATTCTCGGTTCCGATTCTTTTTGTAGGCGGGGTTACAAAAACACATCCATCCATCCATCCATTTTCTTCCGCTTATCCGAGGTCGGGTCGCGGGGGTAGCAGCCTAAGTAGGGAGGCCCAGACTTCCCTCTCCCCAGCCACTTGGAGCAGCTCCTCTGGGGGAATCCCAAGGCGTTCCCAGGCCAGCCGAGAAACATAGTCCCTCCAGCGTATCCTGGGTCTTCCTCTGGGTCTCCTCCCGGTGGGACATGCCCGGAACACCTCACCAGGGAGGCGTCCAGGAGGCATCCTAACCAGATGCCCGAGCCACCTCAACTGGCTCCTCTCGATGTGGAGAAGCAGCGGCTCTACTCCGAGTCCCTCCCGGATGACTGAGCTTCTCACCCTATCTCTAAGGGAGAGTCCAGCCACCCTGCGGAGAAAACTCATTTCAGCCGCTTGTATCCGAGATCTTGTTCTTTCGGTCATAACCCAAAGCTCATGACCATAGATGAGGGTGGGAACGTAGATCGATCGGTAAATTGAGAGCTTTGCCTTTTGACTCAGCTCTCTCTTCACCACGACAGACCGGTACAGCGCCCGCTTCACTGCGGACGCTGCACCTATCCGCCTATCGATCTCACGCTCCAGTTTTCCCTCATTCGTGAACAAGATCCCGAGATACTTAAACTCCTCCACTTGGGGCAGGACCTCCTCCCCGACCCGGAGAGGGCATGCTACCCTTTTCCGGCTCAAGACCATGGCCTCGGATTTGGAGGAACTGATCCTCATCCCGGCCGCATCACATTCAGCTGCAAACCGCTCCAGCGAAAGCTGTAGATCACGAGCTGATGAAGCCAATAGGACCACATCATCTGCAAAAAACAGAGAAGCGATTCTAAGGCCACCAAAACGGATCCTCTCAACACCTTGGCTGCGCCTAGAAATTCTGTCCATAAAAGTTATAAACAGAATCGGTGACAAAGGGCAACCTTGGCGGAGTCCAACTCTCACCGGAAACGAGCCTGACTTACTGCCGGCAATGCGGACCAAGCTCTGACACCGGTCGTACAGGGACCTAACAGCCCATATCAATGGGCCTGGTACCCCATACTCCCGGAGTACCCCCCACAGAACCCCCCGAGGGACGCGGTCGAATGCCTTTTCCAAGTCTACAAAGCACATGTAAACTGGTTGGGCAAACTCCCACGCACCCTCCAGGACCCTGTTGAGGGTGTAGAGCTGGTCTAGTGTTCCACGACCAGGACGAAAACCACACTGCTCCTCCTGAATCCGAGGTTCGACTATCCGACGGACCCTCCTCTCCAGAACCCCTGAATAGACCTTACCAGGGAGGCTTAAGAGTGTGATCCCTCTATAGTTGGAACACACCCTACGGTCCCCCTTTTTGAATAGGGGAACCACCACCCCAGTCTGCCAATCCAAGGGAACTGCCCCCGATGTCCACGCGATATTGCAGAGTCGCGTAAGCCAACACAACCCCACAACATCCAGAGCCCTAAGGAACTCAGGACGAATCTCATCCACCCCCGGAGCCTTGCCACCGCGGAGCTTTTTAACCACCTCGGCGACCTCAGCACCAGAGATTGGAGAGCCCGATCCAAAGTCCCCAGGCTCCGCTTCCTCAGTGGAAGACGTGCCAGTAGGATTGAGGAGGTCTTCGAAGTATTCCGCCCACCGACTCACAACATCCCGAGTTGAGGTCAACAGCACGCCATCCCCACCATAAATGGTGTTGGTCGCGTACCGCTTTCCCCCCCTGAGACGCCGGATGGTGGACCAGAATCGCCTCGAAGCCGTACGGAAGTCATTCTCCATGGCCTCTCCGAACTCCTCCCACGCCCGAGTTTTTGCCTCAGCAACCACCCGAGCCGCATGCCGCTTGGACTGCCGGTACCTATCTGCTGCTTCCGGGGTCCCACAGGCCAAAAAGGCCCAATAGGACTCCTTCTTCAGCTTGACAGCATCCCTCACCGCCGGTGTCCACCACCGGGTTCGAGGGTTGCCACCACGACAGGCACCAACAACCTTGCGGCCACAACTCCGATAAGCTGCCTCGACAATAGAGGCGCGAAACATGGCCCACTCGGGCTCAATGTCCCCCGCCTCCCTCGGAACGTGTTCAAAGCTCTCCCGGAGGTGGGAGTTAAAGCTCCGTCTTACGGGAGACTCTGCCAGACGTTCCCAGCAGACCCTCACAATACGTTTGGGTCTGCCAGGTCTGACCGGCATCCTCCCCCACCATCGGAGCCAACTCACCACCAGGTAGTGGTCAGTTGACAGCTCCGCCCCTCTCTTCACCCGAGTGTCCAGGACATGCGGCCGCAGATCAGATGAGACGACAACAAAGTCGATCATTGAACTACGACCTAGGGTGTCCTGGTGCCAAGAGCACATATGGACACCCTTATGCCTGAACATGGTGTTCGTTATGGACAATCCATGACGAGCACAGAAGTCCAACAACAGAACACCACTCGGGTTCAGATCAGGGGGGCCGTTCCTCCCAACCACACCCCTCCAGGTCTCACTGTCATTGCCCACGTGAGCGTTGAAGTCCCCCAGCAGAACAAGGGAGTCCCCAGGAGGCGCACCCTCCAATACCCCCTCCAAGGACTCCAAAAAGGGTGGGTAATCTGCGCTGCCGTTCGGCGCATAGGCACAAACAACAGTCAGAGCCCGTCCCCCCACACGTAGGCGAAGGGAGGCTACCCTCTCGTTCACCGGGGTGAACCCCAACGTACAGAATGTCACCTCTCTGGTGGGGAAGGAGCCTGAGCTAGTGTGTGAGGCTGAGAGGTTCCGGCTAGAAATAGTCGGACTCACCTCAACGCATGGCTCTGGCTCTGGAACCAGTTTCCTTGAGAGGGGTTGGACACTCTTCCACTCTGGAGTTGCCCCTGGTGAGAGGCGCCGAGCAGGAGTGGGCATACTTGTTGCCCCCCATCTCGGTACAAAAACACATGTCAATTCAATTCAGTTCAGTTTATTTATACTGTATAGCTCCAAGTCACAACAGAAGTTGTCTCAGGGCACTGAACAGAAACAATCAAATGTAAAAATAATAAGTTAACAGAAACTTTAATATAAAAATAATGGTAACACTATTTATCTGAGGAGACTACTTTGAGTTTAACTCCATGTTATAAAAAAGCTACAGTAGTTAGCCAGAGTTATTTCAGGATGAAATAATTTGAACTTCTGTTTGAATTTAATGCTATGAACTTTTTCCTTTTTGTTACATTTACTATGAATTTCTCACAGGGCAGATTAGAGCCAACATGGAGGACTCACCAACATATATTATTATTATACATATAATATTGTCCAGTGTCTGATGCTGCAGTCATGTTACTGAGCTCCCACTGATGGGCTAACCTGGTTCCACCACCAGCAGCAGGATCCTCAGACAGAACAGCTGGTGGGATGTCCTGGTATCTGCAGCCCTCTCTCCATTTGTTTCTTCATGGACATGGAGCTGTGACATTATGTTGTGCCTCTTCCTCAGCAAAACGCTCCTCCAGTGGAGACTTTCTGGACAGACTGCAGGAAGTTCCTAAACAAACAACAGGTTTATCAGTATTATCAGTAAAAAGAGATTATTAAATCATTTTTAAGACTGAGAATGTGTACAATTATTAGCTCTGTTGTTATTGCCTAACTAACCTATTCAATAATTCTTCAAACTGTGACATTCACTCATAATGGAATGAAAGAGAACATAAACAGAAATTATATAATAATGAAAACTAGAGACATTAAAACATTTTAAAAGACACAGAGAACTTTAAATGGATTAAGAATGTTAATAAGTGTTGGATTTGAGTGCAATGTAAGTGCAATCCATGGTTGAATCCACATCTGAAAAGGGATGCAACCTTTTCACAACATATGCTGTAACAGTTCTGTGGCACTCTTAATTCAGTTACACTGACGTTTTTACCTTGGACGCTGGTGAACACTGTGAAGCCATTTCAGGTCGTTTGTCTAAGAAAAAATACAAGCTAACGTTAGCATCGTGTTTGTATTTGAGCTGACTTACCGCTTTAAGCGGAGTATAACTTGTTAGCTGCCTTAATGTTGGTATGAGATGTAGTTTATAGTTTATTTATTTACCTGATGGAGCCGAAGAGGTAGCGATTAGCGAAAAGTTCGGCGGAGCGTTTTGCAGACGGACCACTCTGTACTTCCGGTCGGATACGAAGCGAAAATAATCCGGTGGAGCGCGTCAAAGACGGGACACTATTTTACTTCTCCACCCTCCTTTGCATGATAGAAAATTATTGCAAGTGCTGCACTGACCTGACTGGTCATTTTATTAATTAGTACGCTTTCGATCGCAGATGCACACTTCCGGTGGATTCTTCTTCGTTGGTTTTCGGCGGCGGCTACTTCCGGTCGGCTAACTAGCATCGAACATAGGAATCGCAAATTAATATTTTGAACGATTCCGGGAAAACCGGACAGTTAGTCCCGGTTCTGAACGATTCTCGATTCTCGATGCCCAACCCTACTCACCGACCAGTTTTGCTTCCCTGACATGCTAATATTATTAGCATTAGACAGGCGGTAAGGACATAGGTCGCACATGCTCAGTCAGGTCAGTTTTTCCACGATCAGAAAAAAATGAACAGATTAAGTGTTTACATGGACACTGTTTGAGTTATGAATCAAACCACCCGTTTCGTTCTGATCACAAATAATTTTGGCTCGCGCTGAATAAACAAAAAATAACCCAAACGGGGCGTTTAAATTACGCGTTTTTATTCCAAATGGCCATTTGATCCTATTACTTACGTATGTCCATGTAAACATAGCTATTCCCTCCGATGTGTGTACCATCTGTGTATGAATGTGATCTAAAGCACTGATTAGTCCCTTTAGAATGATTTGTTCAATTAGCTTTGTAGAGATATAGTAGAGTGCTGGGTAAATGAAGGCACAGATTGTAGTGTAAAGTGCTTTGAGTGTCTTGATAAGATAGAAAAGCGCTATATAAATACAATCCATATTCAAGGAGCCCTTAAATAAGAAAAAAATAACTAAAGACATTTAAGCATTCATAACACAATAAACCTTTTCATTGTAAAAATTACAGTAGCCATTGTTTATCGCTGGGGTTTCCATTCTCAGCTCCCCCAAGTGAAAAACTGCTTAGTATGAATAGTAGTACAAGTAGTAATAGTTTATTTTAGTGTGTGTATGTGTATGTGTGTGTAATATTATTATATATATATACTGTATATATGTATAAATGAATTTTATACTCCTCCCACACGCTTGCAATATTCTAAACAATGTTTGTAAACTCTAAACTTTCTAAAAGAGCTCAGCATGTCATGATATCAGCTCTCTGCCTCCGGCTGCACTCTGCCACCTGACAACGCTCTTGGCCACGCCCACTTCTCCTCCACCGAGCAGAGATCATGACATGCTGCAGGAGGGAGCTTCTCCCTGCACCTGTGGGCTGCAGACAGGTGCAGGAGGTGCAAAATAATTTAAAATAATTTATTTAAGATTTTAAAAAATCCATGCCGATCGTGTGGCTCATCTATCAATCAGCTGATTGTGTGTCATGTCCAATCTTACTTAGAAAAACCATGAAAGAGCAAGCTGAACCACGAAGTAGCCAGGGACGGCTGTAATCCGAATCTCCTCGATAGTTGATGCTCAGAAAAAAATGTCAGTTGAACAAGAAGTCGGTACAGTGGCATCTTTTTTTAAACAATTTTTTTTAATTAAAAGTAAAACATTACAATGACAGTTACCGGTATCAATATACATTCAAACAAATAAATAAAAGCCAGTGGATTATTCAAATAAACACGTTAAAATAGGTGCACAAATCAAGTGTTTTGTAGCTTTCTTGTTATCAGAGTGGGATCTGTCTCGGGTGAAGTTTACGTCATTACGTCAGACCTAGAAGTCAGATTGCATTAATTAAGCTGCATTAAACTGGCTTAACTGTTTCACTTGGACTCAAAGTAAAAAGTTCATTTCAGATTAAATGTGTGAAAGTTAATTGAACCTATAAAAGTAAGTTGTCGTCACAAAACCCAAAATAATTAAGTGAGATTAATATAAATAAGTCCCTAAGACGAACTACAGCGCAAATACTATTTTTAGAGTGTAGTTTAGATTTTTTTTTAAAGTGGGGTGCTATAGAAAGATGGTTAACAATTAATATCTTACCTACTGTAGAAAGCTCTTCAAAAATGCTTAGTTTTGGACAAATATGTTTGAGAAAACCCTTTGGAGTCCTTGGAGGGGGTATTGGAGAGTGCGCCTCCTGGGGACTCCCTTGTTCTACTGGGGGACTTCAACGCTCACGTGGGCAATGACAGTGAGACCTGGAGGGGTGTGGTTGGGAGGAACGGCCCCCCTGATCTGAACCAGAGTGGTGTTCTGTTATTGGACTTCTGTGCTCGTCATGGATTGTCCATAACGAACACCATGTTTAAGCATAAGGGTGTCCATATGTGCTCTTGGCACCAGGACACCCTAGGTCGCAGTTCGATGATCGACTTTGTTGTCGTCTCATCTGATCTGCGGCCGCATGTCTTGGACACTCGGGTGAAGAGAGGGGCGGAGCTGTCAACTGACCACTACCTGGTGGTGAGTTGGCTCCGATGGTGGGGGAGGATGCCGGTCAGACCTGGCAGACCCAAACGTATTGTGAGGGTCTGCTGGGAACGTCTGGCAGAGTCTCCCGTAAGACGGAGCTTTAACTCCCACCTCCGGGAGAGCTTTGAACACGTTCCGAGGGAGGCGGGGGACATGGAGTCCGAGTGGGCCGTGTTCCGCGCCTCTATTGTCGAGGCAGCTTATCGGAGCTGTGGCCGCAAGGTTGTTGGTGCCTGTCGTGGTGGCAACCCTCGAACCCGGTGGTGGACACCGGCAGTGAGGGATGCTGTCAGGCTGAAGAAGGAGTCCTATTGGGCCTTTTTGGCTTGTGGGACCCCGGAAGCAGCTGATAGGTACCGGCAGTCCAAGCGGCATGCGGCTCGGGTGGTTGCTGAG
>JBBPBX010024963.1:0-27435 GCA_038048925.1 Garcialebias charrua | reverse complement strand
ATCGGAGCTGTGGCCGCAAGGTTGTTGGTGCCTGTCGTGGTGGCAACCCTCGAACCCGGTGGTGGACACCGGCAGTGAGGGATGCTGTCAGGCTGAAGAAGGAGTCCTATTGGGCCTTTTTGGCTTGTGGGACCCCGGAAGCAGCTGATAGGTACCGGCAGTCCAAGCGGCATGCGGCTCGGGTGGTTGCTGAGGCAAAAACTCGGGCGTGGGAGGAGTTCGGAGAGGCCATGGAGAATGACTTCCGTACGGCTTCGAGGCGATTCTGGTCCACCATCCGGCGTCTCAGGGGGGGAAAGAGGTACGCGACCAACACCATTTATGGTGGGGGTGGCGTGCTGCTGACCTCAACTCGGGATGTTGTGAGTCGGTGGGCGGAATACTTCGAAGACCTCCTCAATCCTACTGGCACGTCTTCCACTGAGGAAGCGGAGCCTGGGGACTTTGGGTCGGGTTCTCCGATCTCTGGTGCTGAGGTCGCCGAGGTGGTTAAAAAGCTCCGCGGTGGCAAGGCTCCGGGGGTGGATGAGATTCGCCCGGAGTTCCTTAGGGCTCTGGATGTTGTAGGGTTGTGTTGGCTTACGCGACTCTGCAATATCGCGTGGACATCGGGGGCAGTTCCCTTGGATTGGCAGACTGGGGTGGTGGTTCCCCTATTCAAAAAGGGGGACCGTAGGGTGTGTTCCAACTATAGGGGGATCACACTCTTAAGCCTCCCTGGTAAGGTCTATTCAGGGGTTCTGGAGAGGAGGGTCCGTCGGATAGTCGAACCTCGGATTCAGGAGGAGCAGTGTGGTTTTCGTCCTGGTCGTGGAACACTGGACCAGCTCTACACCCTCAGCAGGGTCCTGGAGGGTGCGTGGGAGTTTGCCCAACCAGTTTACATGTGCTTTGTGGACTTGGAGAAGGCATTCGACCGCGTCCCTCGGGGGGTTCTGTGGGGGGTACTCCGGGAGTATGGGGTACCAGGCCCTTTGATAAGGGCTGTTAGGTCCCTGTACGACCGGTGTCAGAGCTTGGTCCGCATTGCCGGCAGTAAGTCAGGCTCGTTTCCGGTGAGAGTTGGACTCCGCCAAGGTTGCCCTTTGTCACCGATTCTGTTCATAACTTTTATGGACAGAATTTCTAGGCGCAGCCAAGGTGTTGAGAGGATCCGTTTTGGTGACCTTAGAATCGCTTCTCTGTTTTTTGCAGATGATGTGGTCCTACTGGCTTCATCAGTTCGTGATTTACAACTTTCACTGGAGCGGTTTGCAGCCGAGTGTGATGCGGCCGGGATGAGGATCAGTTCCTCCAAATCCGAGGCCATGGTCTTGAGCCGGAAAAGGGTAGCATGCCCTCTCCGGGTCGGGGAGGAGGTCCTGCCCCAAGTGGAGGAGTTTAAGTATCTCGGGATCTTGTTCACGAATGAGGGAAAACTGGAGCGTGAGATCGATAGGCGGATAGGTGCAGCGTCCGCAGTGAAGCGGGCGCTGTACCGGTCTGTCGTGGTGAAGAGAGAGCTGAGTCAAAAGGCAAAGCTCTCAATTTACCGATCGATCTACGTTCCCACCCTCATCTATGGTCATGAGCTTTGGGTTATGACCGAAAGAACAAGATCTCGGATACAAGCGGCTGAAATGAGTTTTCTCCGCAGGGTGTCTGGACTCTCCCTTAGAGATAGGGTGAGAAGCTCAGTCATCCGGGAGGGACTCGGAGTAGAGCCGCTGCTTCTCCACATCGAGAGGAGCCAGTTGAGGTGGCTCGGGCATCTGGTTAGGATGCCTCCTGGACGCCTCCCTGGTGAGGTGTTCCGGGCATGTCCCACCGGGAGGAGACCCAGAGGAAGACCCAGGACACGCTGGAGGGACTATGTTTCTCGGCTGGCCTGGGAACGCCTTGGGATTCCCCCGGAGGAGCTGCTCCAAGTGGCTGGGGAGAGGGAAGTCTGGGCCTCCCTACTTAGGCTGCTACCCCCGCAACCCGACCCCGGATAAGCGGAAGAAGATGGATGGATGGATGGATGGATGTTTGAGAAAAATAACGTTGTATCAGAAGTTTTCTGGGAAAGTTGTGCAGTGTTGCAGAGATGTTTTCCCTCCTCCTTCTTCTAACACTTTACAGTTAAAGATTGAGGTTAGTGTACCACTATTATTTATTTAGTTCGTTGTGACTTGGAATGTATTGTAAACTGTGGGGTGTTTCATGGCCTCCTCAATCCCTCTAAACATATGGAAACGACCATACCCTGAGGGCCTTCAAGAGCCATAAGACTGAAAAAAGTTGTAATCAATGAAGACAAATACCTCCATATGAATAGAATAATTCCTCTTTAGGGGCTTAACTGAAGTATATGTGTTTTCAGGCCTTTGGGCCGCAGGGATCAGCATCTCAACAAAAGGTCCTGCCTCTTCGTCCCCGGTGCTGCATACTTTGGCTCAAGCAGATGATAAGAAAGACTGCTTGTGACAGCTTTTTCACTAAACTGGGCATGAGTCAACAAATAAAATATATTTTATAGTCAAACCACCCTGATAACTAATGTTGCCACCTTAGAGGTGCTCGAGTGTGGGTCCTCTTAACCCCTGAAGTGTATCCTTATGTCCAGCTCATCCCACTAATTACTTTTTTTTTCATTCATTCATTCATTCAACCTTTATTTATACAGGCTAGCCTCGTTGAGTCACGGGGACTCATTTACAAGAGGGACCTGTCTCACTCACACCAAACAACCATCCACTCTCACACTCACACCTAGGGTCAATTTAGAGTCACCAATCAGCCTAACAAGCATGTTTTTTGGTCTGTGGGAGGAAACCGGAGTACCCGGAGGAAACCCACGCATGCACGGGGAGAACATGCAAACTCCACCCAGAAAGGCCCCGGACCGGGATTTGAACCGGCAACCTTCTCGCTGAGAGGCAGCAGCTCTACCAGTTGTGCCAACGTGCTAACTAAACCAGCAGAACCACTCCTGCTAATAAGCCTGGATGGAAATCTGAACACAATCACAAACAGAAGGAGATGTGGATGAAAGGAATGGCAGGATAAAAAAATAAAAAAGTCCATTTTTTTGTTCTTGGGAAACACTATGTAAATCACATTTTGATGCAATTCTCGTCAAATGCAAATGAAACAATCAAAAACAAAAATTAAGTTGCGAAGATACCGTTTTTAACGACATAGTGCGAGAAAAGAGCAATCTGAGAAAAATCACTATGAAAATGATAAAATAATGCATCTTCAAGGCTACAGGAGCAGAGGTGCCATTTCTGTTTACATTGGGCCTGGAGAAGTCCATCTGCTGCTGGATACTGGACTTCCTCACCAACAGACTACAGGCAGTGAGAATCGGCAGTCAACTCTCCTCCACACTAGTCCTCAGCACCGGTACACCTCAGGGCTGTGTCCTCAGTCCCCTCCTATACTGTACTCTCTACAGTATTTACACATGACTGTACTGCATAGCACAGCTCTAACATCATCCTCAAGTACGCTGATGACACCACCATCCTGGGCCTCATCACCAACAATGACAAGCGGGCCTACAGAGCTGAGCTGAAATCACTGACCAGCTGGTGTCAGGAAAATAACCTCTCTCAATGTCAGCAAAATGAAGGACAGTGGACTTCAGGAAACTGGAGGCCAGCACTGCACCATCAACATAAACAACGCTGAGGTGGAGCAGGTCAGCAGCTTCAAGTTCCTCGGCCTTCACTTTACTGAGGATCTGTCCTGGAAATTATACAGACACTGTAGTAAAGAAAGTCTGACAAAGACTACTTCTTAAGAAGGCTAAAAAAGTTTTTTTATGAACACCAGCATCCTCACTAACTTTTATAGGTGCACCATAGACGCCTGCTGACAGTCTGCATCAACAGGTGGTACGGGAACTGCACCAGTCAGAGCCGGAAAGCTCTACAGAGCGTGGTGCAAACAGCAGAGGACATCATTGGTAACAGTCTCCACACCGTCCAGGACATCTACAGCCGATGTTTGCGTAAAGCACGCAGCATCATGAATGACCACACCCACCCAGCACAAGGGCTCTTCTGTGTACTACTCTCAGGCAGACGATGCAGGAGTCTGTCATCACACACAAAAAGACTCAGACAGATTATCCACAAGCTGTCAGATTACTGAACTCTTGATAATAATACTGAACAATTGGCAATAACATCAAGCCACGTCTGTGACACCTAATTTGACTCATATTAGCTGTGACAGCTAATATGTTTATTGCTGATGCACTATGTGGCTGTATCATGTACTGTATGTCACTACCTTCATAATTAATCTTAATGTTCCTCACTACCTGTGCAATAACCTGTCACACAATATGTGCAGTTTATGTTAATGTGCAACATACTGTATATCATGTGCATTTTTGCTTAAATTACTACCTTGAAATACTTATTCATACAAATTCATCCAACCTGCACCATTATATTCTACTATGTTGTTGTTTACCATTTCTCTTTAGGACCTTATAAATATTACAATTACTTTTTTCACATTTTGGTACTTTATTTCCTTATTGCTTTAGTATTTCTTGTTTGATTGTTCTTTGTTTTTTTCTGAGCGAGTCAAATCAATTCTTCTCATCCTGAATATTTGTACTGTAAACCTTGTATTAACCCTCATATGACAAACAAACACAACTTGAACTTGTTTAAAAGCATCTGTGATGAGGTGGGAGTGCATCAGTACACATGACATCTACTTTGCCGTGAGTGCAGCAATGAAGAACACTACCGTATTTTCTGCCATATATGGCACTCCGATGTATAAGTCGCATCAGTCGAAAAATGTCTCATAAAGTGGGGGGAAAAACATTAATAAATCCCTATAAGTTGCATTTATTATGCGTCACTGTTGACACCCCAGAAATGTGGGCCGGTGTTGTGATAAAATTGATTGGCTGCCAAACGGTGACTGCTGGAGCCTGTACCAATAATTTAACAAGATTAACACTAAAAACAATTGTTTGCTTGACATTATAGCAAAGGTGTGTCTCAGTTGAACTTTTCCTTAATAAATGCACTTTAATGGTCAAAGCTTCATTTTGCTTGGGTGGCAGGGTGATATGAAACTGCCCCAAAGCTCTTCCCACTCTGCTGCTGAAGCTGGAATGAAAATTTGCGGCTCTACAGCGTCCCCCCACCTGCACCTCGCCGCTTCCCAGGGCTATGGATCACACGCCTCGCTGCCCCGTTTCTCCCAGCTCTGGCGGTATGGAGGAAGGGTGCAGCAAGGTGTGTGATCTATGATGGATGGATGGGTGGTGCACTGCCGTGGAGACTTCCTCCCTGCTCCAGTGGTGGAGGAAGGCTGTAGAGCTCTCAGCCGGAGTCGCGATGGATGGATTGGTGAATTGGTGGCGCACTGCCATGGAGGAAATGCACCCAGCAGGAGCCAACCAGACACGGGGAGGAAGGTTCCCAGCAAGTGGGGATCCTCCACCGCTGTACGACCATCCCTTCCACCGGGTTGAATCCCCTGGGCAGACTGCATGGACCCCACCCGTTTTCTTTCTTTCTGCTGCTCTATTACCGTTTTAGGCTGCATATTTTATTACCTGCAGTTTGTAATCTGCAAAATAGGATTTTCCGCTTGGGGGCATTTTACTTGTGTTAAGTTTTTCTCAGTTTACTCTATTTTAAAATTGTATTTATTTTTTATACAAAACAAGTACAACATGGCTCGAGACTTAAGGCAATGACAAAATAGAAATGCAAGCAAATAATAATGTGAAATTATGTTTTGAGCAGTTTACAATATAAATTCGTTCCAGAGTGTTTTAGTCTTTAAAGGAGACCACATATAGGTATTTAAAATTTTTATGTTATGTCTGTGTGCTATCTTGACAATATTAATTCATTTTAATACACAAAATAATTCTTAGATAATTAATTATACCCTTTTTAATTCTGCCATTTTTAACTTTCGTTTTGAACGACCGGTTTCTTGAAGTCCACGCCCTTCAACGATCTGTTTACGCCCTCTGTAACAGCCAGTATCTGTAATGTGTTGTTGTTTTAAAATTAGCTCTTTTTTTATTACTCATTTGACTTACTGTTAGTGTTAGCTTAAGATAACTTACCGAAACCCGTCTGAGCGCGCCGCAATTTGCTGCTCCTTTTAGCATGAGACCACCCGAATCCGAAGCTAATGTTAGCTTGTTCCTCTTCCGGTGTTCGCCAGCTCCGCTCGTTGCACGCGGAGATTTTGGGAGTTATCGCTGTTCCAGTCAAGACAACACAAAGTTCACCAAGTGTCTCCCGTAAATTAATCCGTAAGGAGAAGGTCCTCCTGCGCTGCGAGCTGCTGCGAGGCTGAAATGAGGCTGTACAGTTGAAGCTCCGCTCCATCGCGCCAGAAGAGGGTCCCGTCGCAACCGGTCCCTACGCCGGGGGTCCGCTCGTTTAATTTTTGCCGGCTGCGCGTTGGGAGCGATCGCAAATACACTAAAAATTGAACTAAAACATAAAAATAACAATTATACTTTATTTATAAAGCCATTTAAAAAAAACACAGCTGCAACAAAGTGCTGTACACATGAAATTAAGAACATATAAACAAAAGATGAGATGAAATCATGAAAAACAACAGTCATGTGTTTAATACAGAAGTGGGTTGAGCCTAACCAGGGGTTGCTAGGTGAGGGGCTGGACTCAGGTTTGAGGTGATTGGCTACGGCTTGTGACGTCAATAACTGCAGGAAGTGTGAATCCAGGTGTATTTATCAAAAATAAATAAATCTACTTAGAGTAAATAAACCACTGGGTGCATTTTTTTGGCACAAGGACTGTTTTTTTATGAAGTAAATACCCAAAGTTGAGTAAAAAAAAACATTAAAAAGTGAATTTTGCATCTGTGGTCCCCTTTAAAGCTTTTGCATTGGTACAATACTTTAAAGTAGACAAATAATAATAATAAGAAAAAAAAACTGTAATTCTGGGTTTTAACATGGAATATTTACAGCTGTGGATGTAACATTTGGCTAATATTAGTATTAAGTTCACAACAAAAATGTTCTTATTGGATTATTTAAAAAGAAGAAACCAAACAGAATAGTTTTGGTGTCCACCATCACCCTCAGCACTGGCTCTCCTCAAGGATGTGTGCTGAGCCCTCTTCTGTTCACTCTGCTCACATATGATTGTACAGCCACACTTCCAGGCTGTCATATTGTTAAGTTTGCAGATGATACAGCTGTGGTGGGATGCATCACAGATAATGATGAATCCAGCTACAGACAGGAGGTGGAACATCTGGAGAGCTGGTGCAAAGAGAACAACCTTCACATGAATGTGAAGAAGACGAAGGAGATGATTGTGGACTTCAGAAGGAACAAACACACCCACACCCCACTGTATATAGGTGGATCTGCGGTGGAGGTGGTCTCCAGTTACAAGTACCTGGGTGTACACTTGAATGATAACCTCAGCTGGAGCAATAACACCACCAGCCTGATCAAGAAAGGACATCAAAGACTCTACTTCCTCAGACGGCTGAGACGAGCTGGTCTGAGAAGCTCAGTCCTCACCTCGTTCTACAGGTGTGCAGTGGAGAGCGTCCTGTGCTCCAGCATCAACGTGTGGCATGGAGGCTGCACAGTTGCAGAGAGGAAAGCTCTACAAAGAGTGGTGAAGGCTGCACAGAAGTCTGTGGGAGTCAGTCTCCCCACCATCACAGACATCTACACCTCCAGATGCAGAAAAAGAGCCACCTGCATCATGAAAGACCTCACTCACCCAGCACACTCACTCTTTGCACCACTCCCCTCGGGACGGAGGTTGAGGAGCATCAAATGTAGAACCACTAGGCTGAGGAACAGCTTCTACCCTGAGGCTGTCAGACTCATGAATAAATAAATAATAAGAATAAACACTGCAAAATGTCACATCATGCTGATACTGATCTGTTTCTTGTTGCTGCGTTCATCTGTGACTATCTGCGTTCATCTGTGACCATCTGCTCATGTTCGTGCTGCTGTTTATAATGATGTTTTTCTACTACATTAGGGCTTAGTGTATTACTAGCTGATGTCTCTCTTAGTTAATCCTAGATGTTATTATTGTTTTTCTCTTGCATTTGTTGTTGGATGTAACTGGGACCCTGTGTACATAATCTCGTTTTCAACACATGTACTACATGCGGTGCAAATGACAATAAATTCTCTCTGACTCTGACTCTGAAATGGTAGGTCAATTTCAAATTTTCTGTTCACAAACAAGAAAATGTCTTTTCAGAACAACTGAGTGTAAGGACAGTCCCAGAAAAGATGGGTGATGGTCTCCTCAGAGCTGTGACAGAGAGAACACATTGAGTCTACATTTGGACGGTACTTGGAGATTATACTATCGACAGTTGACTCTAAAGCCCCCAGTATAGTCCCGCGTATGTCAGTGCACGGAGGTCTGCGCGTACCGGATTAGAGCTGAAGTGGACGCCCACAGGGCACGTCAGTGCAAAGCTCCATTTTCACAACTGCGTATGTGTACTCGGCGTCGCACAATAAACTGCCCGGCGACGGACTGTTTTGTATGCGACACCGATGTATTAAATTCCCCTTCTTTATCCCTGATCTGGTTTAATGGCCTTTTCTTTTTTCTTTTCTTTTTTTATCTCTTCCTCCTCCATTGATGCCATGATTGAAATGGTGAGAAATTAAGGAATTTGTCACCAGTGAATTAAAATCAGGTCCAATGTGGCTGCGGGAGGGTCTTGAGATTTTCTGGTGGGACGCTCTGATGTGTGGGCTGTAGGGCCAGTGCTCCCTGTTTTTTTTTAATGTTTAGAACTTTTTATTAACAACATAAAAGCACAGAACACCGTTGCAGCTGGTCTGCCAACTCTCGCTTTTTCCCCCCGACCTGTCAATCAATCCAGTAGGCGTGTCAGTTTGTCCTGAAGGTAAATGCCCCTTGTCTGCGGAGCTGCTCTGCAGCCGCTCAGGGTGGACGCTCGAGCATGAAGTCTCAACCCTCTGCGGACAGTGTGCACAGTTTCCGCGTGGCTGACAGGACGCGGGAGTGTACTGGGGGCTTTAGGTGGTTTGGTATGGCAAGCCAATTCATTAGCAAGGAACCACGCCACAAAACACAAGTTTAAGTTTTTATTGATGAAAAGATGAGGGATGAAGGGATGAGTGGTTGTAGGGATGAGGGAAGAAAGGGGATGTAGGAAAGCTGATAGGAAGGGATGTAGGGATGTAGGGATGAGGGGATGAAGGGATGAATGAATGTAGGAGAGAAGTAGGGATGAGTAGATGAAGGGAAGATGGAAGTAGGGATGATTGGAAGGGATGTAGGGATGAATGAATGTAGGAGAGGATGAATGTAGGGATGGGTAGATGAAGGGAATATGGAAGTAGCGATGATAGGAAGGGATGGAGGGATGAATGATGGATGAGGGATGAGGGGTCGTAGGGAGGAAGGGATGAAGGAGGAAGTATGGGAGAAGGGAGGAGGGGACGAAGGGATGTGGGGATGAAGGAAAGAGACGTAGGGATGAGGGGATGTAGGGATGAAGGGATGGAGGGGTGGGGATGTAAGGATGAAGGGATGTAGGGATGAGGGGAAGTAGGGATGAAGGGATGGAGGGGTGGGGACGTAAGGATGAAGGGATGAAGGGGTGAGGGATGTAAGGATGAGGGGAAGTAAGGATGAAGGGATGGAGGGGTGAGGGATGCAAGGATGAAGGAAGGAAATGGGGGTGACAGGATGAGGGGACGGGAGGAAGGAGGGACGAATGGAGCGAACGGAAGTCGCCGAAGGAGAGTGCGAAAGGGCGCGTGATGCGAAGACCCCTGCACGGGGAGCCAATGAGAAAGGAGGCATGGGAAGAGTGGAGGGGGTAGCTGGCTCCCACTGGGGGGAGCAATCGCCATGACAGAAGGTCCTGCGGGATCTGGAGCAAGTGTCCGAGGTGAAGCCGCGAGCGGTTGAAAAGCAGCTGAAACCAGATTGGAATGATGGGAAGAAGGGAGTGTAGATGGAGCGATGGATGGCGACGCTGCGAAGCCCGCTAAGGCCGGGACCGAAAGACGTTGGAGAAAGCAGGGGAAGTACAGATAAAGAGGTTGCGGTACAGGTGGTAATGTGACCTGGCACCCACTGGGGGGAGCTGCCGCCACGATGGAAGGCCCTGCGGTCGCTCGGAGCAGATGTCCGAGCCGAAGCCGTGGGCAATGGAAAAGAAGTCGAAACCGGAATGGAATGATTGGAAGAAGAGAATGATGATGAGGGATGGGTGGCGATTTCGTAGAACCTGCGAAGGCGGGACCGAAAGACGTTGGAAAAAGCTGAGAAAGTACTAAGAAAGAGGTTACGGGTACAGGCGGTAATGTGACCCGGCTCCCACTGGGGGAGCTGTCGCCATGACGGGAAGTCCTGCAGTCGATGACGGAATGACGTCACGGTAGACGTTGGAGAATAGCAGCCAAGTCTGCTTAATAAGCAAACGTGAGCTTGTTGTCTACAGATACACATAAATTTGGTGAGTCGATCGTTGTGGTGTCTTGGGCTTGTTTGGAATGCTAAGCCGCTTGCTTGGGCTTGTTAATCTTAGCACTTTATTCTATGTCTAGAGTGACAAGACCACGCTAAAATTAGCTACAATAGGGGAAATACGGGAAAATATAATAAAGAATGGGAGACAGAGCGCACACTTAAAGCATGATTCAGGATAGAGATTAAAGAAAGTAGTATGTTAACTTAGCTCAACTATGAGATTACCATACAGTTTTTATTCTATTTATCTTAGTTATTTTATTTATTTTATTTGTACGCATCCATCAAGATTCTGTCGTCAATGTCCAACGTTGTCAACACTCTGCAAAACGATTCCAAGAGGTTTCATGGGATGAAGTTGTGTAATTATGCAAAATGTAATTTATGTTTATTTTATCATTCATGGTTTATTGATATCAATTCTAATTGATTTTATCATTTATTTTTAGAGTGGATAAGTTCTTCAAAGCGTTAAGCTAGCAAAACGGTGCTGGTTATATGTACAGTAATGCCCAAAAAATGCATACTGACAAAAAACGGCCGTCGTTCTACACAATGGGGCGGGCAGCCAGTTGGGCTTGGTTTGGGCTGGTCGCTTGTTTTCGACGCGAGATCTGGCAACACAGATTGGAAGCGGAAGCGGAAGCTGGAACATAGTCGTGGCCGCGGGTAGTTCAGATGACGGTAAAGTCGGCGCCAGTCGAGGCGCCGAGGAGGAAAGGAGCTGAAAGAGACACAATCCATCGTCAGAACAGCTGAAAGGGGTACCCATTCAGCGGAGCGAGCGCCGAAAGCTGGCAACGGTACACGGCTCGAGAAGCTGGCGTGTTGGAATAACACTGGAAGAGGAACGCAGAGAAGCGGTCGTACTGAGAGCCGGTGGACGCTGAGGACCAGGAAACGAGCATGTGGACTAAACGCCTCGGGCCGACCAGAAACGAGAAATAGATGCGAGTGGCGGATAGACCCCGGAAGGGTGAGAAACAGTAAATGAAATAGTAAGGGACCGAGTCCGAGGATTGAAAATACTTAGCTTGAGTCGCGAAAACGGAGCCTGGAGCCCGACTGGCAACAGCAGGAGGGGACTCGTCAACGGCGGATGGAACTCCGAAGAGACCCTCGGAAACAGAGTGGAGGACGAAAGAAGAAGCGTCGTCCATGGTGAGTAGAAGCGCCGTCGACAAAACGTAACGACTGAGATTAGATGAATAGGTGAGCGAGGTATATGTAGGTTGCGTGGGATAATTGGAGGCGTGATTTGGGCGTGGCCCTGCTCCCGAACCTAAGTTAACTTATTAACTCCATGTGTCTCATTAATAACAACTTTTGTCTATTAATGAGACGCTTGGCTTGCCATATTAATTAAGGGCCCTCTAGTGGCTGAAAATGGTAATGTAGCAACATGGAGAAGGTCCAAAAGGTAAGGAGGATGGAGGTTATGGACAACTTTGAAGGTAAGGAGGAGTATTTTGTAATTGATGCTAGATGGGATGGGAAGCCAATGAAGCTGTTATAAAACAGGTGTGATGTGATGGATTGAGGGGTTCCGTGTAATGATACGGGCAGCTGAATTCTGGACCAGTTGTAATTTAGGGAGGGTTTCCTGTGGTGGGCCAAAAAGAATATTAGTTGCTTCGGTGTTTAAGTCGCAAGACTTGCAAATTTATGCAAAAAGGTGCGCTTATATGCTGGAAAATACGGTATATGCAGGTGTCAGAATGACAGATCATTTGACTTTATGTTTTAAAAATATTTTAGTTACGCACATAATGCATTTAAATTAGGTGTTGCACAATAAAGTGAATTTGTTGTAAGAGTTCATTATAATACACATTGACATACATTTTTCTTCTTTTATAAACAGTTGCATAGCTCACAGAAGTTTTTTATTAATAACAAATGTAAAGAATAACTCAAATGGTGTTAAGTCCTTCTCAGGACTTCGCGCTGACACTTCCAATCACTCAAATACATTTTAACCCTAACCTAAACTCGGTTCACAACCCCTAACCTCTAACCCAAGGTGGGTGATTAAACCAGAAAAGGTCCTAAAAGGCAACAAAAACCAACACGTGCTCCACTCGCACTGATCAGAATCTATAGCCACAGCTGCTAATGGAGCAATACACATCTGTGCACCCCCACTGCAGTGATGCCGTGACTGTAATTACTGCAACCCAGTCTTTGCCCTCACCATAATCCCAGAGATCTCATTGTTGGTCACACATGCCTGCTTCCCCCGCTCCTCAACACACACACAGCCCACCCTCCTCCATGTCCCCTTAACTATCCCCAAGCCTCACAAGACACCGCCTCTCACTCCCCTCACAAACAAGAGAAGTGTGCCGCACCTCAAAAGAAGGGGCTATAGAGGAGCAATTAGCCCCATGACGGTGCAGCCCAATGTGGGCCAGGAAGCGTGCCACACAATGGGACAAACTTTCCTACAACACTTTAACGCAAACAGAAGAGTGTGCAGCTTTGTGTGTGGCGGCGCTCCAGTCTCAGGCCTTTGTGGGTGAGAAACAAGCGGTGATTCATTTATCGGTTACCCATTAATTGGGACTAAGGGTTACTGTTGAGGCGTCAGATGACTTGGGGAAAAAAAAAAGAAATCATCAGTGGGCTGAGCCTTTAATTGAATCCCATGCTAGTCATTCAGAGATTGCTCTGTCAATGATTACACAGGGATCAATACACAGAGGGCTATTAGTATCTAAGATGAGATGAGGGAGTGATTTTTACTGTAAAGTGCTTTGAGAGTGCACCCATCTCTGCTACCAACTCCAGAAAAGTATTTACCGAAGTTCACCAATTCTTGTTTGTCCTGACATTTTCTGCAGGACCTGTTCAGGCTGTGAGCAACCTCAACAGGTTTCTGCTGCGTCTCGTGCACTACAAGACCCACATTAACGATCGGCACGCTCGAACAAACCCTCTGCCGTTGTTGAGCCGATCAGGTGAACGCTGGCTATCAGATAAACTAACTGATCCACGAAGGAGTCTCGCGGTAACTGAGCTGAGTTTGAGAGCAGATGTTCAAACGCACGTTCAGAGGGCCCACGTCGTGCTCCACAGCTGGATAATCTGCATCTTTGAGTGTAGCTTTTTGTGTTCCTTGCCGTCAGCCCAAATGGGAGATGTTCTCCCTGCACTAATTACGAGTTGTAAAGCAGGTTGTGATTGCGGTTGTCCGTTTGCGTCCCAGAGGGGGATCAACCTTCAGTCTGTCCTTTGCGGGGTGTGATTAGAGAGGCCCAGAGAGGGAAGAAAAGTTGCGAGTGAGATGGTAAGCCAATTATTGCAAAGATAACAGCAAGTAAATCTCTTCATACGTGCACGGTTTTATCTTTGTGTTTGAGCAGAGTGCATGTTAAAATCTTTCATTTGTTTGACATATGAGAGAATAATTAGCTTGCAAAAATGCAACAATACACGCAGTTTATATAGAGATGTGTCACATTTTGGAGAATACTGTAAGAAGTGGCCCAAACTTTAGCACAATCAGCACAAAAGATGTAACAATTAATTTGTTAAAAACTGCTAAGTCAATAAACATTTTTGACTTAGATAAACTGGCATTATTTTTAAAAGGTGACAGAGAACTCCGGGGTATTCTAATTAAAATCCAGCTAACAAAGCGTGAACAAACCTCCTGTTGATGGCTGAATATTGAATAAACAGATCTTCATCTGCCAGAAGCATGAAGGACGAGATGAACATCCATTTCAATATTTAAACTGAATTCATATTTTCTTGGTTTATATCATTTTAAGTAAAAAAAAAAAAACTACTTTCAAATCAAACTTTGACTTCCAGAGTTGTAATAAAACAGACCATATGTAAAACGTACCATATGTAATACAATACCATACAGCATGTAAAATGTACCATATGTAAAACATACCATATGTAAAATGTATGTAAAATGTACCATATATAAAATGTACCATATGTAAAACATACCATATGTAAAACACATCATATGTAAAATACTTGTAAAGCATTACCATATGTAAAATGTACCATATGTAAAACGTACCATATGTAAAATGTATGTAAAACGTACCATATGTAAAACGTACCATAAAACAGTTTTAAACAAACTTAAAATTATAAAGCAGATCTTATTGTAATTTATGGTAATTATCTGTAACTTATTGTATCATAATACACACTACTGTGCAGTTTTTCATATGGAATCAAACTGCAGCATTTTAATCATACAGCAGCATGTTGAATCTTATTGTAGAACAGTATTACATTATTTTGTACAGTATCATATTTTATCATATTAAAGTGTATATAAACAAACTTTATCATATTGTATCATATACAGTAGTAGCATAATGTGTTATAATGCATCATACAATATCTTATTGTGTAGTATCACATTATTTTGTATCATATTTTATCATGCAGTATCATATACAGTATTGCACTGTATCTTACATTGTTACAAAGTACAGTATAATATTTTATTGTATTAAATGAAGCTTTATCATATTATACAGTATCATAATGAATCATACATGTTTATATTTTATTGTATTATATTGCACAGTATCTGATTGTATCACATTTTATTGTGTAGCAATGCTTTTATTGTCTCTTGTCACCTGTCAACACCTTTATCCCAGCAGCCCCACGGTAAATAGAGATGATCTCATACACGTCTCCAATCGGAGCTTTACATCCAGACAGAGATAGTTTACAGAAAAACAACAGTCACAATTACTGGGTGCTCAGTCTGGGAGCTGCCGTCATTAGGTGTGTGGCGTGAGTTGAACGGGCTGGTCTAATGGTCAGGTTTAAGGCTAATGGGGCACAGGGGGATAGAAGCACCTGAGTGAGGTCTTTTTGCTTCTAAAGATTGTGAATTAATTTCCCCTCAGTGGTTGTGACTAAAAGAAGAAAGAAAAAAGTTACAAAGTTATTTGAACGAGCATGCACAGGGTTAGACCTTTCTGTGAGGGCAGAGGGTGTAAGCTGACATCTGGTTTATATGAAGTGGTAAAAATGAAGATATTTTGTCAGCATTAAAGGTATTGTGACATGATGTTGGAAATTTGCATATTTGTCAGAACATATATATCTTATATCATTCAGCTCTGTTTGTTTTTGCAAACATAATTTGCAGACATAATTTAAAAATACATAAATAGCAAAGTGTTTGCTCCTGTATCTCGGCTAATGTTTGTTAGCAGCTATCTCGGCTTAGTCCCGGTCGCGTCTGAGATCTATCATTTTAAGACAGTAAATCATCCAAAACTCTCATTAATAAACCCTCCCCGAATAAAAAGAAATTACAGATGTTACCTGATCGCGCAGACATAATTTAAAAAAAAAATAGCAAAGTGTTTGCTCCTGTATCTCGGCTAATGTTTGTTAGCAGCTATCTCGGCTTAGTCCCGGTCGCGTCTGAGATCTATCATTTTAAGACAGTAAATCATCCAAAACTCTCATTAATAAACCCTCCCTGAATAAAAAAACTTACTGATGTTACTTGATCGCGCAGACATAATTTAAAAATACATAAATAGCAAAGTGTTTGCTCCTGTATCTCGGCTAGTGTGTTAGCAGCTATCTCGGCTTAGTCCCGGTCGCGTCTGAGATCTATCATTTTAAGACAGTAAATCATCCAAAACTCTCATTAATAAACCCTCCCTGAATAAAAAAAACTTCCTGATGTTACTTGATCGCACAGACATAATTTAAAAATACATTAGAAAAGTGTGTGTGCTACTGATTCGGCTAGCTTGTTAGCAGCGAACATAAAAAATCTGCCGTGATAATTGGCTTTATACACTCACAGTGTATAAAGTAAAACAACATGAACTCACGTAAAATATATACTGTAGTTTATAATCTAAAACACGACACACCTCCGATTATAATAATAATAATAATAATAATGTCCTTTTTTGTCATCTGTGTATGTTTCCCATACACAGACGAAATTTGTCTCTGCATTTAACCCAACCACCACCAGGCGGTGCAGTGAGCAGCCATAGAAAGCGCCCGGGGAGCTGGAGAAATAGGTGTGCACTCATAGACACCCCAAGGTGTGTAGTGGCCGGGGCGCGAACCCGCGTCCTTCGGGTCCCAAGTCGGAAGCCCTGCCACTACACCATCTTATGTTTACACAAAGACTTACTCATCTCCTGGACAGTCTTCCGATGGAAGCTTCCCTGCGTTGTTTTGACGTGGTAGCTGTGGGACTTTCTTCTGTAGATTTTCTTTTAAAAATAGTAGGAATAGCATCCGGTTTTAAAAGTCTTCTGAATCTTACTGGTAATCCTAAAGATTCTTTTATACCAGGTCTTTCCTGAAAACAATCGGCAGTAAAATGGTCGCTGCAGACATACGACTCTTTAGTAGGAACCCACCGGTCCTTGTCTGGTCCATTCTTGTCGAAGTTTCTCATCTTATGGAAATTTGTGAATGCTCACTTGTTCACTAGCGACATTAGAACACCCAAATGTGCTACAACGTGACGGCATTTTTCAAGTTACACAAAAAAAGAGGCGATCTTTCAGGAAATGAATGTGTATGGCAAGCAGTTAAAAAAACAACAAACAAACGAGCTGGGCTCTGCCTTCTTCCTGTTGTCACGTCACTGATGACGTATTGCGGAAATGCACAGATTTTTAGGGGCGTGTCCCAGAGAAAAAATTACCATAACTTGGAATGAAATTTTAATATATTTATAATTTATTTTGCAAAAACGAACAGAGCTCAATGATATACGATATATATGTTGTTACAAATATGCAAATTTCCAACATCATGTCACAATACCTTTAAACATCAGCTTCCAAAGGATTCAACCGTTTTTGATGTGTTTTAGATAAATTAAGAGTATTTGATCCAGGAGGCCTGTTGAGATAGTTAGTCCGACTCGCAGAGTTCTACACATTCAAAAGCTTTAGTTTACATCCTAGCGTCTAAATCAAGGCATCTGTCTCAAAGCTTCCCTTCTCTGCTCCAGACAGCGGTGCATCAGCATCGCTCACCTCTGCAAACTCACCCAACCTCAACAATCCACCAAGGAAACCAAATGAGATCATCATTTTGTTCCTCTCAGGCAGTTCTGTTGGGGTGGTGAAATATTGAGGCTGATAACTTATCGGGGACGTTAAAGGCAGGACGGGTGACTTGTTCTCCGTCTTGTTTATGTGTGTGTGCTTGTACAAACCTTTTGGATGGGCGGTTCGTCCTCCGATCGTGTGGCTGATTGTATTTCAGCTGCTGATTAACTAAGGCCAGATTAATGCAAGAGCCGAGGGACAGAGTGATGACTGTCATCCCTCAGCAACTGTCCTCGTAAATCTGTACTGTATAAACGGAGCGCTGAGGTTCTCTATCTTTTTTTCCAAGGCGAACCCTCTAGGCCTCCTGCTCTCCCCCTTCATCTTCACGTTCCCTCTTCCTTTAATTACTGTGTTCATGCTTGGCGGCCACCGATGACTTGATTAAGCCTGCAGTATGCAGTTCCAGTCTCTACCTTGCTGATGAATGAGCCCAAAGCTTATTAACTTACTCGTTCTGATCAATAAGGCGCCGGACCTGAACGCTGCAAGGACAGTGAGGAGGCTGCCACTGCTCTTCATCCTGCCAGCAGGGCTGGAATCGGCACAGATGATTAGCATGTGTAGCCACTGCTCAGTGGAGAGAGGAGTACGGGTGGACTGGTTTGGTGGAAGAACTTTCAGGATTTGGAGATTCATTGTTTACCGTTTGACATTGAAACCTAACTTTAAATTAAAGGCCCAACATTTCTCAAGTTTTAGAGTTTTAGAGTAAGATGATCTTATGTTGACGAGTTGTAACTGTTTTGGTCAAACCCTAAAAGCTGCATTATACAATTCAATTCAATAGACTATATGCCACGGGTGGCGGTGACATACTTCCGTTAAAATACAACCCACGTCCGCCACTTCCGGGTCCTATCCACTGCCGTTGTTGTTAGTGTTAGCTCCTAGTAGCAAACCATGACACCGACCCGAAAAGGGAAGCGGCTGCGAGCTACTGGCACTACAACTGAGTTCCGTTGTGTCCGCCCATCGGTGGGTACAGCTGTTCCGGTCCCCTGCCGAGGGGGGGTTAGGGCGACAATGGATCGCGGCTATCCGAAGGGGAAACGTCGCTATGGATTTATATAGATTTATATGTGTATAGAGTTATTATTGGTGTGTATGTAGATATTTTATTAGTTGTATTTACTCATTTATGTTCGAGTCATTCCCGCTAACCGGAAGTGCGCTGCCCGGGTAATGAATGCGGAAGTGCTGGAATGAGAGTCCGTGGCAGAACCACCTGTCTATTCAATTCAAAAATACTTTATTAATCCCAAAGGGAAACTAAATGTTGTTGTAACTCATTATCCTCGTTTCATTAAGAGATGTTATAGATGCTGATGGCTGTAGACAGGAAGGATCTCTTGTAAAAGTCCATCCCACATCTGAAGAACCTTGTCGCAGATGCCATTCAATCCGTCCACCCAGACTTGGATGGCCTCTCGGTTCCTCCAGGCAGCAGGACCGCCCGAATGCCGGGCGGAATTCCTCCCAGAGCGATGGCCACTCCCCCCAGCAGCCTGCCGAGCTCCTCATCTCTGCGGATAGCCGGCTGCAGGTGTCGGGGGATGATCCTGTCCTTCTGCTGTCATGAGTCGTGTTTCCTGCTAGTTCCAGGATCTCAGTGGTCAGGCACTCGAGCACAGCCAGCAAGAAGACGGGAATGCATCTACGATGCCTCCTTTTCAACTCATTTGAGCTTTGGGGCTGTGGCTGAGATATTATTTGAGCTTTGAAGTGTTAATCAGCAGCTCCAGGTTGTAAAAGAAAACATTGTTGTCAACTTGTTGTCATGGTTAAGCATCATAACAAATGTCCAAAACTAAAAAAGTTTCAGTAAAAATCCTTCCAGCTGCACAGCATCTGATACCAGAGGAAACAATCATCCGAAACAATGTGATTTACACCCAGAAAAAGTTTTGTTAAAGTTTCCAAAAGCAAAATCTCAGAATGAATGTAACAGAGCTACTCCAACATACGACCACTCCGAGCGGCGCAATACACAGTCTCTTTCAATCCTACATGGTGTGTTTGTTGTGAATGAGTCTCAGTTTCAACCAGATCAGTTTTTAGCTCAATATCAGTGAAAATAACTGAGTTACAGTCATTGGATAATTTACCTTCTTCTTTTCTGGGGGTCTTCAAGAAGCCAGGTAAACCAAAGAAGGGTTGCATCAAAAACCTTTTCCTCCAGAGGAGGTCTTTCAGCTCCAACACAGACTTGATTAAGGACAGGCTCATCATTGTAGTTAATTTGGCCACCAATGGAGTCAGTCAGCGTGTGTGTGAAGCCCATAAAGCAGGACATTGAAGGCAACATCTCTACTGATAATCCTTAGAAAAGGTGACAGCAGGCAATTGCATATGCCTCTTGTTGTCATGGAGCTACAAAAAATTAAAGGATATGCCAAATCTGTTAAAGTGAAGTCTGCAAAAAGGCAACAGACAATTAATGTCTAAAGTGAAGCTTAAAACATGAATTTATTTTGCTATTTATATTGGATAAAGACATTGAATGTCTTCAATGCTTCTTTCCTGCGGGGTCCCACAGGGCTCGATTGTTGGACTCCTTCTATTCTTACTCAGTTTGATTCAGTTTTGTAAAATGAGTTTGCTCAAAGAGCTGTCAGCAACAGCTAAGATGTTGATTTTTTACGAGCTTTCAGTGGAACCCTTCTCCGAATCACTGAAAACTATTTTTACTGATCAGGTTCCCCTTTTGAACAACTTTCATCAGTTTTTCATGGCAAAAGGTGCCACTATTATTGCAATGTGATGATAAAAAGCCTACAAACCAAGACAAGAGGAATTAAAGGTTTTTGATTCATGTTTTATGTCGAGTGAAAAGCAACTTCTTGTAGCAGAGATAATCTTGTAGCCTCCCCTCCACGTGTTGTACCTCTAAGAACGAGCTCTGGTTTTATAATGCTGTAATGTAAGCTTTCAGCTGTGAGCAGGCCCAGCTGAGTTGAACAGGACTTGGTGTAGCAACCTCTGTCACCTTTCCGGCTGCACGCTGTTCGGAGTTTGTGAGGGAGAACTGGAGCATGACAGTCTTCTGGGAAGAGCCCTCGAAGACAATGGGGGGACCATTTATGTGACTGCGGGCCGGCTCCATTTCAGAAACATTGATCTGCTTCTGCTGGAGCTTGCAGAGCGATGAGGGAGGAGAGTGGAGTCAAAGCAGAGAGAAGCAGGATATTAGTGGATCTAAAATGGTGCAATGAGGGGTCCAAAACGTTGGCTAGATGAATAAAAATACTAATGTAAATATAGTATCTGCTGGGAACAATAACTAAACCATGTGAATAGCAGTAGCTCCCCAAACACAAGGGCAAATAGCACATTTTTCCTGAATTTTCATGAGCTAAACCAGATTTACTCAACAGGCAGATTGTGGGCTGAATATTAACCTAATGCTAAACATAAGCAATCCACTTCAGAGGTACTTTCATACCTTGAGCATCATATTTAACAAGTAGAGCTATATAAAGCAACCCAGTGAATAGCCATTCATTAAAAAATAATCATTTTTTTTTCATATGAGACTGATTGTTTTATTTATTTTGCAAAATGACACAATTAGAAGAACATCAGAATCACTGCCATCACAAGTAAATATCCAAAAAAAAGCTTGTATTCAATCACTAACGGCCCTGAAATCCATGTATGATTTGTTGATGTCAAGGAAAGGTCTCAAAACGATTCCAAGTGCAAAAAATCAATTTGTTGTGAAAAAATTAAACAAGCACACAAATAAAAAAAACTCCAATGAGCATGTCTAAAGAGCACTGACGTTTAGGTAAAGCTCTGCAGTTGTTTATTTTTATTTTTTATTTATTTAACTTAATCTATAACTGAGGAGTCGAATCTGTCAAAAAGGATTTCGGATTGATGTCAAACAGAAAACAGGGATTCAAATATGGAGACGTCCTGGTTTCTCAGCAGGACAACGGCCTGAAGCAAACAGCAACAACACAAAGGAATCATTAAGATACATGTTCTAAGTATCAGCAATGATCTCCCACACAAAAGCCAGTGAAACATGTTGAAAAGAGATTAAATCTACTATTGTATAACAAACTTCAGAAATAACAAATCAATAAAACACAAACATGCATTATCAATGAAAGTTCATTGAGGCTATAAAAAAATCTACAAACCCATTTCAGTAGAAAATATATAAAAGATGTCCAAGTTACATATTATGGATATTTATTTCCTTATATTTTTGTCATCCAATGTTGGTTAATTTGCTTTTAATTCCTTGAAAAAGTGCATTTCAATTTAGGAAGACCTGCAGCTCAGGGGTGCTGCATTTTGATCTACCAGGTCTGATTAAATAGCTTTAAATGTTGTAAAATCATTACTGAGTATTCATTTCAAGTTTTTAATAATGTATGGCACTGTGTTCTGTAATTTTTAAATCAAATAGTTTGATATTTTGGGCAAATGATCCAACCTCAAATGTAGAATGGATTAAAAAATGTACAATTTAGTGGGGTTAATTAACAAAATAAAGGCTGTTTTCAACATAATGGACATTTAGGTTAAGGGTAGTTTAAAAAGTGACTGATCAGTCTTATACATACAGTCCTGAAACTTAACATTATTCCCATCAGAATATAGATGAAATTCCTGCTGTGCACTGCAGTTTTCTTCTGGTAAAAGCACTTTGCTAAAGAGAAATTGACCTTTATTGTTGCCCGAGACATTTTCTGTGACGTCTCAGTCAATATAAGCATCACCAATAATCCAAGATGTGTACTTTATGTCCTATACTGAATTTTTAGTTCAAATCAAACACGCTTGTCTGTTTCAAATGGTATTTATGGAGCTGCATTACTGAAATGCAAAGTGATGCGTCAAAACAGGACTATTTCCCCCCCCACACTAATTAATTGTTCTGATGTTTCCAGATGAATCAATGACCATCAGAAGATTGTCTGTGGCCATGATGAATCCTACCTGTTTCTTCGAAAAGCATAAACAGATCAATGGAGCTCCACTTTATATGCCGGGACGAAGCTGAGACATCCGTTGTGACGGATGTTGGAGCGCGTGTGGGGCCTTTGGTCCTCCTGGAAACCAGAGCTGTAACACAAGCCCATTTAGCATATGGCATTTTTTACCACGGAGAGGTAAACACGGTGGGGAGGCCAGCAGAGCAGTAAAACACTCTGCTCAGGACAGATCTCCCTGTGGACCCCCACACAGGGTGGACACACACAGAGGACACGGTCCAATGACAACCTGAGGTCATTTCGCTCACTTTGTCAGTTCCGGAAAAAAAATTGTCTCCTGAAGAAAGTTTTTTCAACATGAAAAGATACTCCACGTTACCATAAGAATTCATCAGAATCTGTTGGAATCCTGGCAAAAACCAATGCAGATTTGTTCCTGTCTTTGATTTTATACGTCTACCTTATAATGTTTTGCTAGTTTTTTGATACTTTGTTAAAAAAAAGAAAAAAAAAATCTTTTGTTTTTTTCTCTCTTTTTGTTTTCTATTGTTTATTGTTTGTTTGTTTATTGTTTAATGAAATTCTATCACTGCTGTTCATTGTTCTTTAGTTTTAGCAGGTCGCTTTCGTAAATGAGCCCATGAGGTTCAAAAGATTTACCTGACTAAATAAAGGTTGAATGAAAAGATAGCAATTCTTCCACATTTTCCAGCTTCCTTTTTGGGTCATATGACACTTTTAAACCTGTCACAACAACAACTGTTGTTTTATCACCTGCAAATCAGAGCTTGGGGTAAATTATATTAATCCAATTCATTTAATAAGCTATCTACAACAGGTAAGATATTAACTGTTCTCGACTTTTTCACAGAACACTTAAAAAGCTCTGATCTACCGTTTCAAGCTAAAGGGTCTGAAATCTGTGGCCCTGGGGCCACATGTGGTTCTTTGGTTCCTCTGAAGCAGCCCTTTGTGTTTGACCAACACTAACATGGAAATTAATATTTAGATTTCAAAACATAACCAATAAAAGCAGTCATTGCTGCAGTTCCCATGTGCAAAAATGTGGATAAAATGTCTGAAATAAAACAATATTAAGACAAGGACAAACTTTTATCAGTCACTTTGTCTGAATAGTTATAAAAAAAGTGGTAAGTGATGGGGATAAGAAGGAAAAGCTCACTTTTAATATAAAAACTGAATAAAAATTTGAAGTAAATGAAGTTATCAGAGAAAAGTCAATACGTCACAATTTAGTAAAAACTGCCCTGCTATATATATTTATAAAATAAATTTAATTAGGTGCAAATGTTTACCTTTTTATTCATTCACAATGTGAATTCTATATATTTTCCACAACCATGCACACCTCCATAAATCAGTGGTTACATTTTATTAAAAGTACATACATTTTTCATCTCTTGGTAAGTGTTTAGTATTTTCTACTGATAAATATCAGTTGATTTTAGTTCTTTAAGCAACCAAGTCGGGTTTTTTTTTAGATGCTGTATATACAAATGGTAATACAGAGTTGTGTTAGTTTAATTTATATATTTGTTTTAATCATCAAGTAGGATTTGTTGCTCTGGACAAATTTTCATTTGTGAGAAAAGTGGCAGAATTTGCGCTTTTGATTGTAAAGGCTGCAGCTTTAATCCCTCTGGGACTTTTTTTTTTAAAGTGATAATCTTAACAGATCAATGCAGCCTGCTGGAATCAGATTGCAAAGACCGTGTAGGACCACATGAGAAGGACGTGAGGAATTAGAAGGAAAATAGCAACCCTGAGAGCTTACCAAGTACCTGAGCTTGATTTAGAGGCTGATGATCACTCTGCTGATCATTTTCTGATCAGGAGAACTTTACGTTGACTTTTCAGCAAACTGCAGAAAAGACATAAACAGGGTGTTAAGAACTTAGATGCCAGGAAGGAGCCCTGAGGTGACGCTAGGCTAAAGAGAAGCCATAAAGGCCTGTTAGGGTACATTAGCTGGAGGAGAGGGTCATAAGGCTTCATGAATGTTTCAGCAGGAGAGGGGCATTTGTCCTGCAGCTCTGCTGTCAAAAAGCCATCATGACTCAGTGTTAGGGGTGGAGTGAACGGCTGCGGTCGCAGGACAAAGACACTTGTTTTCTTCCTGCTGCAGAGCACCAATCACAAACCTGCACTCAGGAATCAGCACAAATAGCACCTAAACTCATCCTAGCTGTGGTGGAGCACTCAGTGGCCACCGCTTCAGTGGACTTTCCATTGGCTTGTCTCTACCGGACGTTTTAACCTCACTTATGTTTCGCGCCATCGCGGAGCAGCAAGTGCTTAAACAGTCATTTCCAGTCTGAAAGTATTGCTGCACAGCGTCCACACCCTGCGGACAATTCAGTTTGTTCTCCCCGTTGACCTCACAGACCTCTAGGAGCCGCCTGGGGTCATGGTCAATTGTCTACGGAACAATGGAGGTGAAGTCATGATAGCATCAAGGACTCCATAATCTTCTTTTGAAAGGGAAGGCAGTCTGACAGAGAGATTTATCTATACCCTAATTAACATTTTGTCAGTGAATTTAGGCTCACTACTAAACATTTAAAGCACACGAAACAACAGTTTTAAGCTGCTAACCAGTAAACACAAAACCATCCGTCCATTTTCTTTACCCACTTCTTCCTTTTTTGGATAATGGAGGTCACTGCTGCCCATGCCCAGCAGTGACTGGGCAAAAGGCAAGGGACACCCTGGACAGGTCTCCAGTCCATCACAGTATAGAGACAAACAAGACAACTCTCTCACTCACACCTCAGGACAATTTAAAGTTACCAATCAGCCTAACACGCATGTTTTTGGTCGGTGGGAAGAAACCGGAGTACCGGAGAAAACCCACGCATGCACAGAGAGAGCATGTAAACTCCACTCAGAAAGGTCCCTGGCTGGGACTCGATCCGACCTTCTCGCTGAGAGGCAACAGCTCTTCCAACTGAGCCACCGTGCTGCCCATGAGCACAAAACCACATCAAGTCATTTTCTAGTGACCATTTGGAGACTACTCGTAGTATTACTGTTCTTGCAGCTAAGCTAAACCGGTAAGTTCAACTGAACTGTGCAATACATAGTTCCCATGTGACGTCACATCTGTGGGTTGTCCTGTTTGACCCTCCCACAGGTAGGCTAAGCAGCAGTTGGAGCGCGTTCTACTGGATGTCCATTTTTCACGTAGTTTTTTTTGTTAATTTCTAATTAATTGCAATGGTTACTTCGTGTTGTGTCAGTGGGTGTTCCAGTCGGGTAGACGTTTGGGCAACGCGCAGGTTTCACTTAATCAAAAAAAAAGTAAACGTGAAGGATTTATTTCATCGGAGAAACACAACCGCCCCATCTCTGCTTGGATCTGCTCAGAAGACATCGTGCTTTTGGCCGGTAAACAAAATATTCTACATAAATCATTTTGTGAAACAATGTTAGAGTACAACTGTCTGTGTGTTAGAGCTGTTTTTTTTTTTTTTTTTTTATTTAGCGACAGCTGTGGCTAGCTTAGCATCTCGCTAACGCGGCCTCCTCACGGTCCACCGGGACCGGCGGGGAGACCGTCCCAGTGGGAGAAGGAGGACGGGAGCCAAGTCGTGCGGGCGACGCGTCGGTCCCATGGGACGTGCCCCCGCGGCCGCGACGGATCCACGCCGTCCGACCTGAGCTGGACCATCCGCTCCAGTGCTAACAACATGCTAACTTCCAACACGGTAACACTCAAGTGCTGGTTCTGGTCCGTGTTCAGCCTGGACTGTTTGTGCTGGCTGTGTGTTATTTTAGTTAAACCTTTTTTTAGCTGGTGAAATATATTTCTATCAGTATTACATTACACCCACTATGCTCCATTATTTGTATTCACTTAATTCTGCCTTATAATGTGAAATGTGACACTAGGCAGAACGTTTTTCTCTCGGGCTTTATTTCCAATAGGGAAGAGTTTTTCAGTTACACGCCTGCACATGCAACACACCCAACATTTGATGATTGACATACAGAGCTGATAGCTTGTTGGCTGAGAGGCGGATCACTCACAGAGTAGGGGAAGTTCTAGGGCGGTTCCAAGGCGGTTCGGTTCCAGGATTGGTCCCACGAGGCGATGACGTCATCTAGAGGTATAAAACCGTGGTCCGCCTTCGAAGATGTGTGTGTGTGGACTTGTGCTCGGTGAGAGGTCTGTTGGTCGCTGTAAGGTTTATTCTTATAATGTACAATAAACCTGCCTAAAACTTGCACATTCGTTTCAGAGCTTCCCTTCAACTTTTGAACCGCAACAATTTGGTGATCCCGACGTTGAGAAGTGTGAGGTTTGGCCTGAAACGGAAGCCGATTGAGGGCTTCCCCCACGAGTGGCGGAGCAAGCTGCAGCCAAGTGGCGCCTCTTCATTCAGGTGAGCAGATCTTCCGTTTATACCTAAATGTCTGCTATTGAAAACGCTAAATTTACCTTGGCTGTATGTCTGTTCTGTCTACGGGTGGGCAAAAATTACACCGTAGTGTAGCTACGGTTGTTTGGGTTAGCGTTAACAGTTAAATAACGTGAACCACTGTTGGTATTTCATTTGAATGTGCATTTTTTTTGCTGTTTTCGTACATATAAGTAAAGTATAAAGCACATAGTCCACACACACAAAGGGTGAGAGTATGAGTGCCTAAGTTTGCGTTTTTTCCCCATCTATGAGCTCCGGCCTGTTGGCTGGGAGACTTTTTTTTATTTGTTTATTTTATGGGCTCCGGGAGCTGTGGGGCTGAGGTCAGAGGTGAACTCCGGGATTTAATCGCCGTAGAGTCGCACTGGCTTTCATCCAGCACACGGCTTGCCGTACAGAGTGGCCTGGGTCGCTCCGGGTTCACAAGAGTTGCCGAGAAGGTGATTTAGTT
>JBBPBX010024962.1:4691-29751 GCA_038048925.1 Garcialebias charrua | reverse complement strand
CACACACACACACACACACACACACACCCCAACAGGATGGACAGAGACAGAGTCGTAGCAGTTTGTTGGTCCAACCTGGTTAAGGACATTCTCTCATGTGACGTGAACGACTCAGATTATCTTAACTCCATTTAAAATTAGAGATTCACTCACTGATTCATGAGATATTTTGCTAACACCACAGACACAGAGACATTTAGTCTTTAACAGAAAACAATAAGAAGTATGAGTGAGCTGACCTTCTCTTTGTTCTGGTTGGAGATGTGCTGCTGGAAGTTGTCCAGTTGTTCCAGGGAAGGGACGGAGTCCGGGGCGATGCCAAACGGCATCGAGCACAAGATGTCACACAGGTCCTGCTCCTGCTCCAGCAGGAGCTTGAGCTGCCGCATCCGCTGGGTCTTCTCCATCTTCAGAGCCTCCAACTGTGTGCGAAGGTTGATCTCCTGCTGGAGCATGCAAAGACCCTCCTCCTCCTGCAGAGAAATCATCTCCGTCAGATACTTCAGTCTGTGATCTACAGTCAGCTGGTTATCTTCATGCAGTCACTTCAGAACCAGTAACTAGAGAACAAGCAGAAGAGCACTCCAACAAATAAACAGAAGTACTGGGGCAGCTGGGATTAGCAGACAATCAATTACTGTATATTATAATTCATGAGTGTCAACACAGCCAGGAGGCTCCGTGTTCATCAGTCTGGTGGAGGAAACTTAAAGGTTCCGTCTGCAGTTTTTGGTAGAACGCAGCACTTCGGAAAAGTTTCATCTGGGAAAGCATTCTGGTCCCTCCCCCTCAGAGCCATACTGTATATGGCTCTGCTCCCTCTTGCTCTCTGTGAAATTCAGCTCTGCTTCCGAATGCTCCGCCTCCACTGCATGTCCTGTCAGCCGCTGCGAAGTTCTATGATTATATGGTAATAAAACGTTCTAAAAAATAAAATAAAAACAGGGAGCGCTGGTCCAGAACACCAGGAAATCTGCAGAGCCTCGTGCAGCCACGTTGGACATGAGTTTAATTCGCTCGTGACAAATTCATTAATTTTCTCAATTCATTCATGGACTCAGCTGCGGAGGAGGAAGCGATCACTTGACTTTTGGCAAAAAAACAAAAGATAAGTCCAGATCAGGGATGAAGGGGAATTTAATACATTTGTGTCTCATACAAAACAGTTTTGCATCGCTTTGCAATTATTTCAACGAGAACCTGTGCGGCCGCTGCGGTCTGGGACAGGCAGGGGCGTGGGTTTAGGAGCGTGAGAAGCTCCGTTTTTATTGGCTGGTTAAAACCTCTGTTTTTATTGGCTGGTTACCGGCAGGTCACTGTGGCTTTTTAGAAATTCTTATTTACCACCTAGTTTTTTTTCAGAAGCCCCTTTCATAAGTCAGATCCGCGCAGTTCCCGCACAGACCAGTCCGGCTTTAATTCCCCTCGGGTCATTCATAAGACCACAGTTGAATGCGGGTTGGTCCAGCTCAAATAAACGTGTTCAGAAAAGAAGCCGCAACGCGGCTTCAAAAGAGGCGTGGAGCACAGCTGGACTCGACCGCGACGTATTTATTGTGGGACAGACGTCAGACGTTTACAAGTTGTCGTGTCTTTTTAAATATTTCCTCATAATAAATGTACAGCTGATGTCTGACTCCAGCCCACGCGCAGCGCACACACACACACCTGACGTTTTGAAGACCCCACACAGAGTCGCTGCGAGAGAGAGAGAGAGAGAGAGAGAGAGAGAGGGAAAAAAGTGAAACACACACACAGACAAGTGTTCAAGACCCCAAATAGAACCAAATCAAACTCACACACACACACACTCAGCGCGCTGCGCCGCTGCTAGAGGGGGAAAAACAGCGAAACTAGCTTACAGTCGTATCGTGTTATTTTAAATATTTCCTCAGCAATAAATAAATGGACGCGCGCGCACACACACACACAAACGTGTTCAAGACCCCAAATAGAACCTATTCAAACTCACACGCACACACACTCAGCGCGTTGCTTCAGAGAGAGAGGGGAAACAAAAGCGAAACTAGTTTATACAGTGGTTTCGTGTCATTTTTAATATAAATCTGCCTGTTGACTGCGGTCGCACACTGATGTCATCTGTATTCTGAGCGCGGATCGCGCGTCTTGCATTCAGAAGTGGGTCTGCGCGGCTCAGATCCGGGGCTGATACTATGAACCGTGGCGGGTCAGAGGGGGATCAAAGGCGAGTCAATTTAATCCGCCAAACCGCGTTTGCGTGTTTTCTGAATGCTCGTTGGAGGCTTGAACACGCATAAAAGCCGGACCGACCCGTCTTATGAAAGGGGCTAGAGATTACTTTAAATCTGTGACAGAGTGAAGAAATATGTTAATATATTTTTAGAAATCTTACAGACTGCACTACAGAACTGCAGACTGCAGCTTTAAGAACATAATCTGAGTCCACATTTGATAACAGCTGGTGCTGTATAGAGTCATGCTCCTCTGTGATCCTCCACCAGCTTCTTTAGTTTCCTTTGTAACCTTTGCCGTTTTAAGCAAAATGTCAAAAGGAAATATTGTGTGTTTTGTACTTTACTTTTATCGCAACAGAACAGCCTGGTGTTCAAACATCTATGAGTAAATTGACTTTACTTACCCTTTCCATCTAATCCAGATAGTCAAAGCTCTTTACAACAATCTGTTATTTACCTCCAACACATTCACACAGCACTCTGCTACATCTCTACAGATATAATCTGAATCTGTAGAGAATATTCAGTGCATTACATCACATTCAAACACTGATGGGACACATCAGAGGCAATGAAGGGTGCAGTGTCTTGCCCAGGGACACTTCAGCATGTGACGGCTGGTGGAATTGAACCCCCAACTCTTCCATTGGAGGACGACTGCTCTAACCACTCAGCCACAGCTGTGGAGTGATGGATCCTGGTGAGTGGAGGGAGCAAGAATTTTATCCTCAACCAGGCATACTGGTGGAGTCAGGGGGTGGCAAATGGTGGCCTTGGCCACCCAACCAGCCACCCCAGTCATTTGAGGAAACTACTGTATACCATTGAGCAATAGAAAACAAGAAAGCATAACTTCCTCAAATGATTGGGGTGGCTGGTTTACAGATTTATGATGGGTAACCATCTTGGATTTTGACGTAGCAAACCAATTTTCAAAAAGGTTCAAAAACTTTCCTTCCCTAGATGCACCCACACACCAAAATGAAAGTCATCAAGGGTCATGCTCAATTATCCATGTAAAAAAATCCAACAATGTTCAGTCAATACTGAAGTTGTTACTTAACTTATTTTAAAGTTATGCTCCCAACATGCACAGACGTACAACAGAAGGACAGAATTTCCAATCCCCCTCTTTGCTCCATGACCGAGAACAATAACATTTAAAAATATGACGTGAAAAGTGTAGTTAAGGCAAATGAACATTTGTCAGTGGTACAGTCTCATCATAAGATCTTCCCTACAGGATGCTGAATTATTTAAATACACATCTGTCATAAAAAGCTGGCACTTTAAACCTTTTTATTTACATTTTGGAGTATAAAAGGTAAATGTTAAATTTGACTGGAAACAATAAAATGATCTGAAAGAAAATTGTTGATTTTGGTTTCAGGAAGAAAAGTCATTTAGATGAATCAGAAGAAAAAATCTCAGATGTTAGAGGCAGACCTGGGAGAACTGCTGTAAAACAACTTGATCCAGCAGCATCTGAAGAATCAATCCAGACTTCTGGTGTTACCTCAAAAACAGCCATCTGCAGTTCCAGGTAGAGTTTGTCCATCTCTGCCCTGCATGTCTGGATGCTGCTCAGGAGTTTCTGCTTCAGAGTTTCCTCTTCTTTAATCATCATTTCCAGCATAGTCTGCAGGAGAAATGAAGTAAAACAAATCAGCTCATGATGGTGGTCATCTGTGTGCTCCTTTAAAAACAACTATCTATGATTGTTAGGGCTGCACAGATTGCAGTTTTTTGGCCGATCACCGATTTCTACAAAGTCTGACTTGCCAATACCGATTTTGTTTTATAAGCAACACTGTTAGAGGTCACAACGCGCCTTCAAATTTCAACCTTATTTTGTTGAAAAACAGACCCTTGAACAATATTCTTCTAGAAACAATACAAACTTGTTTTAAATGGTCACATGGTGGTGCTCTGAAATATAAATGAAGTTTAGACAATTGTTGTTAAAACTAAACAAAAAAAATCTGTAAAATCAGTTTCTCATGCAAGCATTGGCTGATTTCCAAAAATTAAGGAAATCGGGGCCAATAAATCCCCTAATGATTGTAGCGATTTTCACCATCAGGTTTTCCTATAAAACCATGAGGATAACCAAGTCCAAACTCAAGATACTGCTTCTTACGCTGTGTGTGTACTTGTACAAGTTTACTGAACCCCAGCTGTCTACAAATACAGAAAAATACCTGAACTCAATCTGCAGAAATACTTAGTAGTGTCTCAATACCGGCCTCAATATAAGTTAGGAGCTTGTTGGTCAAGGCTTATGGATGTTTTTAACTACTATGGCTGAGAATGTTAACTCTGCCCATGAACCATGTGTTAGTAGAAAGCTGAGTGAGGAGCTGGGTGAGGTAACTATGTGCAGCTGTTGCCTCCGAGTCTGAACTCAGCTGAACTGATAAGAGTATAAAAACAAACTTCACACACTGCCCGTGGCAGATTCTCATGACTGGGATCCATGCGTGTTAGGGATGCACCGATAAATAGGCCGGCCGATCGATCGGCCCCGATTTCCTTAATTTGGGGAGATTGGTGATCGGCTGATCTTTAAATGAAAAGCCGATTTTATCCACCGATCGCATCTGCCTCCGCAAAGGTTGGAAAATCATGAAAATTTAGGGTGCATTTTGACCTTTTAACACCTGAAAATCGGCATCGGCCAAAATCGGAATCGGCAGGTCAGACTTTCTAAAAATCGGTGATCGGCCAGAAAATTGAAATCGGTGCACCCCTAATGCGCGTGTACTTCCTGTATATCTGTCCTGAAAATCTGTCCTTGCAAGTAAAAAAAATTATAAAACTGTTAAAAATCTTCTCCCGTTATCGAGTGTGTCTCCTTTTGAGTCAGTAAGATGGTGAGAATAATTTACTCCAGCATCATCAGCCTCAAATACAGTACTCGTACTTTACTCCTAAAAACACCTCAATACTGTACTTCAAAATGATACCATGTTTACACTAAGTGATGACATTTCCTCTTTTACTTTGCAAGTAATCGAGGACAAAGAATAAAAAATGTCAACAGTTTAGAGATATTTTACAATAAATACAGGTGATGACCGTTTGGTGTGTTCTTAATAAAATAAATGCCTTTCTAAAGTTATTGTGTACAGTAATGTGAAAAGTACAACTCATTAACTACTCAGTATTAGTACTGAGTATCGGCAAGTACCGTACCCAAACTGAAGTACTTGTACTTGGTGTGAAGAAAAACTAGTACAGTACAGGGACACCCATGCAAGTAAATATTACTTAAATTAATATTACTCTTTCTCACATGCAAACAATCACTGTAACAGCCAGTACTGAAAATACTTCCACTCTGTACATGTTGTCAAAGGTTTGTAGACTTATTTTAAAACATTAAAAATGTACAAGTCAAGGCAAATACCGTAGATCTGCTCTGTTTCTGTTATAAAACAACAAAGGTTTGTGCTGTGTTTGTGTCCATCTGTTAGCAAAATATCTTGTATACCACAGGTTTTTAATGATATTTTTTTTTTTTTTTTTTAATCATTCACTGGGTTGGCTCTAACTTTTAAAGCCAACCCAGTTTACGATGACTGGAATGACAAACTTTTTTTTTTAAATCAGTTAGTTGTACAGATATTGAGCTCAAACCTGTGGTGGAAGTAGCTGAGAGTCATCTTCAACACAGTCAGTGCTCAAATGTTGCGTTAGATTAGACTGAGTGAAATCAAGCTCAATTCTCAAAAGTTGACCAAAGCAGCATTTCTCCAGTTGTTTTAGTTGAAAACTGAGCATCAAAAGGCAGCAGGTGTCACACATTCGCTCACACGTCATCATATACACGCTTAGAGGACTAAAAACACACATTTTCTGTAACATCTAGAAATAACTGAAAAATTATGTGTCCAAAGAATAATTAAAATGAACCAGAAAATACATTTTCAGCAGCCTAAAGAAAGCCTGGATAATAAATGCTCAGAACTATAAAAGCCCAAACCACTAACTTGTTTGACGGCTTTTATTTTGAAAAGTCCATGTTGAAAAATTAGTCAAAGGAAAAATATTATTCGACATTAGGGGTGCACCGATAAATTGGCCGGCCGATTCCGATTTCCTTAAATTTGGGAAATCGGCCAATGCTTGCATGAGAAACCGATTTTTTTTTGTTTTAACAACAATTGTCTAAACTTCATTTATATTTCAGAGCACTACCATGTGACCAGTTAAAACAAGTTTGTATTGTTTCTAGATTCATAATAAGAACAATATTCTAGAATCTAGAATATTGTTCAAGGTCTGTTTTTCAACAAAATAAGATTGAAATTTGAAGGTGCATTGTGTGACCTTACAACATCTAACAGTGTTGCTTATAAAACTAAATCGGTATCGGCTAAAATTGGAATTGGCGGGTCAGACTTTGTGGAAATCGGTGATCGGCCATAAAACTGCAATCGGTGCAGCCCTATTCGACATTAGAGCAAATTCAAATATACATATTTGTGGAGCAGTATGTTTAAATGTTCTGATGCTGCTCTGAATGGATTCTTCTTGTTGATACATTTTCATATTTTATTCAAAAGACTTCTTCAGTCTGAGGAACTGCAACAAACTTCGTATAAATAGCACCACAGTAACCGTGTTTCCATCTATTTTCAATTCGAATTTTGAGCGAATTTTTGAAAATTCGCAAAAATGTAAATAAAAATTAATGCGAATCAGAAGTGTTTCCATCAACTGGCTTGAAGCTAATCCACCAGGCCACGCAAAGCGGCATTACGTCAGCGTTACGCACGTCTACAGTAAACAGGAAGTAGCGGTTGAAAACAGGACCCGACCACACATCTCTGCAAAATGGAGAGAATATTTCAGGTATGTGTTGCTATCGGGCAAGTTGTATTTATTCTGTCATGCCAACTAGTTTTAGCAATGTTACATGTTGTCCGGAGACAAAGTCACGTGACGTGAATGTTCGCTACGTCAGAACTGAGTCGGCAAATCTGTTTCCATCTGTCGTTTTGCGCATCGGCTCTGATTCGAAAAACCCAAAAACCACCTCAAGCGAGCGTATCAATTTTTTTGCGAATTAGAGGAAGTTAATTCGAATCGTGCCGTTTCCATTCACCTTTTCTGATGAGATACTTCAAAATGCGCATCAAGAAACCTTGATGGAAACACGGCTAGTGTTTCCCCTAGTTAACTTGCCTTAGCGGGGTGCTCATCTCATCGGAGACATGTCTGAGTGCAACTTGTACCAACAGTATTTGAGTGTGGGGATGTGGGGGGTGTTCAGCACGAGAGAAGAGGCGCCTTTAGCTTTTTAGCTAGACAGCCTGTATTTCGCACCGCTAGCTTGTGCTCAGTGTTGCCAGATCTTGCGACAGAAACAAGCGAGCAGCCCCATAAAAACAAGCCCAAACAAGTGACTCGTACTTCGACTTCGTAAACAAGCCCTACTGGCAACCCACCCCATTGTGTAAAACAAAGGCTGTTTTTAAACAGTATAAACATACATTTATTATGGCATTACATATAACCAGCAAAATTATGCTTAACACTTTGAAGAACATATCTAGTCTAAAAAATAAAAATACATTTTGCATTTTTATACAGCTGGTTTCTTGTCATGCGTACAAATTACTTAATACAATTATTCTTTTTTTGGGGCAGTGAAATCCAGGTTTGTTAGCCACATGGAAGAGAAGGGTGCACAGGTTTTTTTTGTGCTTCTCTGTACTGGCATGTTGAATTAAATGAGCCTAGTGAGCACGTTTTTCACACTTGCAAAACCTGCAAAGTGCCTTTGACACATCTCCCATCTGAGGTCGGATCCATTCTTTAAGTGCGCACTCTTTCTCCCATTCTTTATCATATTTTTTCCCATATTTCCCCCACTTACTTGAGCTCATATTAGCGTGGTCTTGTCACTCTAGCCAAAGAATAAAGAACAAAGAATAAACCTTAAAATAACTTCAGGAGTACATTCTACATGTAACATATACAGTATACAGATACGCATTAGCATGAAACACCACAGATGACGCACCTCACTGCTCGCGTTACATATCACACACAAAAATTCACCAATCTTTTGTCCTTCTCATCAATGCAAGGAAACTTACAAGAAGTTGTCTGCTCTCACGCCAACCGTACCTGAACGTAACATCCGCCTTGACGTAACATACGTGGAAGGGGGGCGTGAAAGGACAAACTACCTACCACTCACATTCATGTTTATAATAATAATAATGAATTTAATTTATAACGCACTTTTCATTAACAAAAATCTCAAAGTGCTACAAAGTGCAAGTAAAATCAATGATAAAACAACAAAAATCAATAACAGGAAAACAAGCCCAAATAAGCGCCTGAACGTCTAAGGCAAGCACAAAAAACCACCACAAGCGGCAAGCCGAATTCATAAGCGACTCCAAGAAAAAACAAGCCCAATGCCGCTTGAAATAAGCGGACTTGGCAACTATGCTTGTGCTATGTCAGTGCAGGGTGGGTGTGTGGGGGGAAGTTTGGTTTGGTAGGCGGGATGCTCAGTTCTGTTGACGGGGTGGGGTACCCCGCTTGTATAATGGTAGGGGAAACACTGCACCATCCCATAGTGGATCAACCAGTTTGCTGCTGACATCCAGAACTAGTTGTTCACATGTAAAAGGAGGCTGGACTATCAGCCTAACAATGGATCGTTAGCACCCTGATGGTTGTTTGCTATTCACAGAAGACTGAGTGATACTAGCAATAACAGCATTGTAAGAGGGGGACAGTTGAACCCGGAGGATGAACACCCCTGTTTAAAGATGAACATCCTCTTATGCCTGGTCCCCACTGCACAACTCGAAACGCGCCTGCCGTCCCCTTTTGGCCGCTTGTCAGGGTCCCACCAAACCACTGAAGACCGTCTGATGACGTACACTAGGGGGTAGCAGAGGGAGGGGTCTCTAGCTCGTCTTCCGGGTTCAGTTGTTGTGTTAACTGCACCTCGACGGTCTTTGATGAGATTAAAACGTTTTTTTTTTTTATGTTTGGGGTGATCTACACTGGAGAGAACAGCAGCCTGTCAGCAGCAACTGTAAAAATGTCACGTTTCTTACCGGAGTTTGGTTCCAATTCATGGAGGGTCGATCCGGTAAGTTTAAAAAGTCCAAAAAAAGTCCCGTTGTGGTTGTGTAATCAGATAGCAGAGGCTCTCCCGACTGTTTGCCGGATGCGTCGAGCCTCCAGAGATCAACATTTGGGACGTCGGCGGCTCGACGGCTAGGTTGCTTTGGACGCGCGCGTGCCCGCGAAGGGAACTTCAGGCTGCCGCCGTGCCGCTTCGATCACTCGAATCGCGCCGCTTCCCTGGTCGCCGTGACTCCACGCGTCTCCTCATAGACTTTGAATGTAAACCGGCCGCTTCAGCCGCCCGAAATCGGGGCAGTGGGTACCAGGCATTAGGAGTCATCAGGACTCTGTACCACAGAGCAGACAGTAACCGTGTTTCCATCCATTTTCAATTTTCAATTCGAATTTTGAGTGATTTTTTGAAAATTCGCAAAAATGTAAATAAAAATGTATGCGAAGCAGAAGTGTTTCACGTTTTCCACCCACATTTGATACAGACTGTACGGGGAATTGAACCAGCGACTTTCCGATCACAGGCCCAGCTTCTCTAACCTCTGAACCACCACTCTCCCAAAAATAACAATAAGAACTCTAACTTGAGTTAATGTAGATTCTGAAATCGGTCCTTAGTTTGGAAAAGGTTTTAATTTTGGCCCCCTTTTTTAAGTGTGTTTGACAGTGACACCCTGCTCTAGAGAAATGTGGATATCCTAACTGGGCCTTCCTGAAAGCAGAGAAGAAACCCAAACAGGACTCCAGACCCAGAGCAGTGGTCATTCCATATGTTGCGGGAGTTTCAGAGAAACCGAGACGTTTATTTTCTAAACACAACGTCCCAGTGACCTTTAAACCTCAAAATACATTACAGCAAAGACTGGTTCATCCCAAAGATCCAGTCCCCCGGCACAAACAGAGTAATATTGTGTATGCTGTTCAGTGTCAGGAGAGTGATCATCTTTGTGAAAAGTAACCGTCCATCATTAAACAGAGGCGTAGGCCTCCGGGTTCAACTGTCCCCCTCTTACAATGCTGTTATTGCTAGTATCACTCAGCCCTCTGTGAATAGCAAACAACCATCAGGGTGCCAATGATCCATCGTTAGGCTGATACCGTAGTCCTCTGGTCATGTGAGCAGCTGGTTTTGGCTGTCATCAACTAACTGGTTGATCTGAGAAGGTGCCATTTATAAGACTGAGTTTATCGCAGCTCCTTAGACTGAAGAAGTCTTTTGGACAAAAGATAAAAAGTATCAACAAGAAGAACCTGTCCAGAAGACCTGACTTTACCTTGTTAGATTACCTGGATTATTGAGCATACATATACATTGTTGACATAAGTTAGAGCTAACTTAGACAAACATATTTATGGAGCAGTATGTAAATGTTCCTCCCATGCCATGGGAGTAAGAACCATGAGAACCTCCACCTGTTCCACCTCCAGTCTCACCTGGATGTGCTGTTTCACCGCGTTGGTCCTCTGGAGCCTCTGGTCCTCAGACAGCCCGATCTGCTCCCAGATGTCCTTCAGGTGGGACAGAGACTTGTACAGGCAGGAGACGGTGTCCGCCGCCATGACCTCACTGTGATAAACAGGGTCAGACAACTCAGACATGTCCAGTCTGTGAGGCAGGTCGTTTGAAAGATGTGCGTAAAATAAAGTCAAACCCTCTTAAAACGAGCCGTGTCGCTATGTGTGACGTCAGACTCGAAGCCAATAGTTACCTTAACGTCAAATATTACTCACTAAAAGTCAACTTTAAACGCTAAACCATGTCTCCAGCGTAAAATAAAAACGGCTCATATCTCACCTTTTCCTCATTGTTGTATCCCAGAGAGAGCAGACGATTCAAAATAACTCCGTCACTCCGACAGCGAACAATCCAGCATTCAGACCTGCTCTGACTGAAACTGACCGTTTGTGCCTGCTGGTTCAAAATGAGCGTGCGACAGCGTCCTGCTTTCTGATTGGCTCATTGTGCGCATGCGCGTAATGACCACACATCCGTGGAAAAACAAACACATGATGTTGAGGGGTGTGGCGAGTTGTGTTAAATTTTTAAATATAATTTTAGACTGATGAACTCACTCATACTCTGCTCTTTGAGCGAAACGTCTTCTGTTACAAATAAAGTCCTGTTGTTTCTGTATTGAACGTTTTTTGATTTATCATGTCTTGGATGACTGAGAAATGAGAATCTTCACCAGCATACAACTCATAGACAGTAAAAACATGAGAACAGTCGTTTTAAAAAGACATTTATTCACTTTTTTTACATTTCAGTTTTGTCGGAGAAGAAATAAAAGTGTCCATTCTGTGCTTAAGGTCCAGCTGCAGTATTTAATGTCAGGCTTCACTTTTAGTCCAGCAGAGCTTCCATCAGTCTGGAACTGTTTGTAATTGCAGTTGTTACAACAATAAATTTATAACCTGGAAAAAGACAACAGAAATTAGATCATCTCATTTGTGTATTTTAACACATTATACATTAAATTTATAATATCCATTACATAAATTATCGTACATGTACGGTACAGAGTATACGGGTTTGATTTGAGCACTACTGTATACTGTAGTCAACAATATTCATTCATTCATTCAACCTTTATTTATACAGGCTAGCCTCGTTGAGTCACGGGGACTCATTTACAAGAGGGACCTGTCTCACTCACACCAAACAACCATCCACTCTCACACTCACACCTAGGGTCAATTTAGAGTCACCAATCAGCCTAACAAGCATGTTTTTTGGTCTGTGGGAGGAAACCGGAGTACCCGGAGGAAACCCACGCATGCACGGGGAGAACATGCAAACTCCACCCAGAAAGGCCCCGGACCGGGATTTGAACCGGCAACCTTCTCGCTGAGAGGCAGCAGCTCTACCAGTTGTGCCACCGTGCTGCCCAAACTATCCCAAAATATCCCAAAATAAACTAAAGCATTAGGTTGTGGCTTTTTTATTATCTTATGTTAATTATTTGGCCTGCACTCCAGTTTATTGCAGAGAATAGACTTCTGTATATGCCACGGGTGGCGGTGACGTACTTCCGTTAAAATACAACCCACGTCCGCCACTTCCGGGTCCCATTCACTGCCGTTGTTGTTAGGGTTAGCTCCTAGTAGCAGACCATGACAACGACCTGAAACGGGAAGCGGCTGCGAGCTACTGGCACTACAAGTGAGTTCCGTTGTGTCCGCCCACCGGTGGGTACAGCTGTTCCGTTCCCCCGCCGAGGGGGGTTAGGGCGACAATGGATCGCGGCTATCCGTAGAGGAAACGTCGCTATAGATTTATATGTGTATAGGGTTATTATTGGTGTGTATGTAGATGTTTTATTAATTGTATTTACTCATTTATGTTCGAGTCATTCCCGCTAACCGGAAGTGCGCCGCCCGGGTAATGAATGCGGAAGTTCTGGAATGGGAGTCCGTGGCATATACTGTAGTCTATTAGGTATCTAGAAGAACCTCGTCTCATTACAGTAAAGATTGGATCAAATAAGAACAAAAATAATAAATGTTTACCTCATCAGGTTAGTCTTTTGTTATTTACAGTCAGGAAATTAAAGCTGAATCTGAACTTCAACCAACACAAGAAATAAAGCCCAGAATAACACGTTTACCTTTCTCCCTGCCGAGGAACCGCAGGGCTGAGATCTCGGAAAAGGTGCATCCACCGAGGAACATGACCAGCACGATGCGCTGAGCGTTGTTCTTCTGCTTCAGATCAGCTCCACTGCTGCCTGATGTCATGAAGAAAAACATTTAGTGCTTGTCAGTTCACAACAGATTAGTCTGGGATGTGTTGGCGTGTATCAATCGATCAATAATAAACCATCTTCAGTACTGCAGATCAGGAATGTCCAGTCTAGGTCCTGGAGGGGCACTATCCTGCATGTGTGGCTTGTTTCCCTGCTCCATCTCACCTGATTCAATCGCTGAATCACCTCTTGATGTTATACAGCAGCTTGTCAATCAGCCATTTTTTCAAATCATCTGTGTTGGAGCAGAGAAACATGTAAACATGCAGGATAGTGGCCCTCCAGGACCAGGGGCCTCAAGTACAAAGGGTGTGTACGCACAAAAATGTGGCATACGGTACATCCTTTTCCCCAAAACACTTCAGATGTATCAAGAATGAAATTACTATGGAAACATGTGTACAGCTTCATGGCTGGGTTAACACACTTCTATGAGTATTGGTCCATTGATGACACTTGAGGTGATTCTGGGAAAACTGTTATGATGTGAAAATTATTATTGTACACACCACACATGATGAACAATTAATACATCCACATGTATGAAATTAGATGAGTGGATATAAAAGCTGCACAAAGTGGTGCAGAAAAATATATTTAACAACAACAGTTTTAGTTTTGTCAGAGGAAATAAATGGTGAATACACAGAGAGTGTGTATTGAGAGACAGAGAGGATTCTCTGGACCATGATGACGACTGGCTCATCTGCTGTTTCAACTTCCAAGGTCAATCTTTTTGGAACTGTGTTTGGAGTTATGGTCGGTCTTGGAGCGCGACACAACGAGGAGCCATGCGCTCCCCATGTACATAAACATACACTGGGGTTCCTGACAACAGAAGCCGTTTTCGCATTGACCGGCCCTCCCCAGTCCGGCTCGTCCCTGGTTGGCCCAGAGCCAGCCCTAGCCTCTGTTCATTACGCACTGTCCGGAGAGCAAGCCTTGAAGTGGGTGGGGTGTTCACTTGACGTGGGTGGAGTGTTCTTGTGTGCGCGCTTACAGTGTTTTAAGAGAGGACACGCCGCTAAAAAATATTTGTTAGCTGAATATAAATATTAGTGTTTCTGAGTTAAATTTTTGTTAATAACTGATTACAAATCAGCTTATGTATCAGCTTATGTTAGAACGTAAATAACACGAAGCGCGCACCCATTTCCGCCTTTCAGCGCGACCTGAATGTCATTAAAACATAACTAATATTGTCTAACTCATGCGCGCAGCCAGGGTTTTAAAATATAACTGATAATCTCTAACTCCTACGCGTAGCTAGAATGTTAAGAGGGGTGATTCCTTTATAAGCAAAGTGGACTCCTAAAAAATCAATCTGCCGCCGTGGCTCAAAGGGATTGGCGCTCGGCTTTAAGCTCTACATTTTATCTTGACCCGGGGAAGCGGGTTCGCGTCCCACCTGGTACAAAGTTATTTTACGTTTGTCTTTTATTGGAGTAAATAAAAAGGAGTTTGTTTGGTTAACACAAACTCCTTTTTTCAGTTATTAACAAAAATTAAACTCAGAAAAACTAATTCAGCTAACAATTTTTTTAGGGGTTTCTGTAGTTAAATTTTAATGAAATTCAGCTAGCGCTGTGGTTGTTGTTAGAACGAGTTCAGCCCCTGCTGCAAACAACAAATCAAATGTGAGCAGTCCATGACGTCAAACTGGGCCGGGGGAGTCCGGCCCGATCAGAACCACGGTGGAGATGGTTCCAAAACAAGGGCGGACCCGGGGAAAAAAAGGAAAATGCGAACACGCCGAACCAGAGCCGTATATAGTGAGAGTTGTGACACTCTTTGTACTCGCCGCTAGGCGGTCACGTGGTTCATGCAGCTCCCAGTAGTTACAAGCAGCTCATCGCTGCCAGTCAGTTTGAGCAGCTACTGGCGCAACAGAACACAAAAATAGACTTTTCTTACTTTGTCCAGCGTCTTTCAGTAATTATTGAGCAGTAACAAACTGATTACTTAAATGATTACTGATTATTTCACTGACTATGCGTTTTATTAAAGCATTTTTAGACGTGGCAGATGCTTTTATCATTACAGTGAAACGAGACTGTAAACACATTAGAAAATACATGTCTACTATACAATACAATGACCAGTATAGCCATGTCAACAGTGTTTTATGTTACACATAAAACATTTTTTTAAATTAAAAACAGAGTAACACCTAGTAAGCTATTTCTGATGTTCTCTGCATGATAATTCTCCACCTTGTCCTTCATGCCAGCAGTATCTGCTCCAGTTTACCAGATCATCTGGGATGAAGTCTTCATTTCTGCACATTAGATAGTTGTTCAATTTTTTTAAAATTAGCAACCGAGTACCTGGATGACAGAGTTGATTGTGCTTGTAGCCTGACCTGACTGTTGTAAAATTGTAATTCACTGATTAAAATGTTAATTTAAATGAAACAGTTTCTAGTTAAAATCATAACAGGTGACAAAATAAGTGTTAATTGTGCAAAAATAAATTACCAAACAATTTATTATAAAATATGTCTGTAAAACAAGCTTTAATGAAGTAGGCCTACTTCACTACTATTTATACTGTTTATTAATTACATAATCATCCCAACAACACAAAGTGAGTAATGTAAATTTAATCTGCACACAAAACATTCTGAATCAGGGCTCAAAATGTTTAACTGTCAAAGAAATGTGCAAGGAAATAAACTAGTATCACTCTACAGGCACATTTTGAGAGAGGGCACTTCACAAAGACACAGTCAGGCCGTGTGAGACTGAAGAAGGTTCCAACCGTTTGTTTTCATCGCCCAGAACCAAATGAGAAGAACAGCAGAACTTTCCCTGACCAGTGATCTCACATATTTTGCTAAAGTTCCTGGTTTTAGTTTTCTACATTCACCTTATAATCTAGCTGTTTTTGCAATCTTATTTTAATTTCATTAAAATTTTAAAAAATCTGTATGCCTCTTTTATTATCAGAGTCAGAGAGTTTTATTGTCATTTGCACCGCATGTGGTACATGTGATGAAAACGAGATTATGTACACAGGGTCCCAGTTACATCCAACAACAAATGCAAGAGAAAAAGAAAAGAAGAAAAACATCAACTAGTAATACACTAAGCCCTAATGTAGTAGAAAAACATCATTATAAACAGCAGCACAAACATGAGTCTGTATGAGCAGATGGTCACAGGTGAACACAGCAACATGACAACAGATCAGCATCAGCATGATGTGATGTTACACGCTGGAAGCTTATTTGAACAAGTGGAAGTAAAAAGGCAATGGAAATAAAAAATGCTACATATTAAAATACCAAAAGTAATAAAAGTTACACACTGAAAGCTTTTTTGAACAAGTGGGTCTTCAGTCTGGTTTTGAACAGAGTCAGATCAGAGGTGGCACGCAGCTCAAGGGGGAGGCTGTTCCAGGCTTTTGGGCCGGCAACAGAAAAGGACCGGTCTCCCCATTGTTTGTACCTTGAGCGAGGCACCTCCAGCAGGTGTTGACTGGCAGATCGTAAAGCTCTGCTGGGCTGATGGACTTTCAAAAGTTCTGAGATGTACAGAGGAGCAAGTCCATTCAGAGCTTTGAAAACAAACAGGAGCAGCTTGAACTGTATCCTGAACTGAACCGGTTGATGGTGATGGTGGGGAGACTGACTCCAACAGACTTCTGTGCAGCCTTCACCACTCTCTGTAAAGCTTTTCTTTCTGCAGCTGTGCAGCCTCCATCCCACACGTTGATGCTGGAGCACAGGATGCTCTCCACTGCACACCTGTAGAAGGAGGTGAGGACTGAGCTTCCCAGACCAGCTCGTCTCAGCCGTCTGAGGAAGTAGAGTCTCTGATGATCTTTCTTGATCAGGCTGGTGGTGTTGTTGCTCCAGCTGAGGTTATCATTCATGTGTACACCCAAGTACTTGTAGCTGGAGACCACCTCCACCGCAGATCCTCTTATGTTCAGTGGGGCGTGGGTGTGTTTGTTCCTTCTGAAGTCCACAATCATCTCCTTCGTCTTCTTCACAAGGTGAAGGTGAAGGTTGTTCTCTTTGCACCAGCTCTCCAGGTGCTCCACCTCCTGTCTGTAGCTGGATTCATCATTGTCTGTGATGCATCCCACCACCGCTGTATCATCTGCAAACTTTACAATATGACAGCCTGGATGTGTGGCTGTACAATCATATGTGAGCAGAGTGAACAGAAGAGGGCTCAGCACACATCCTTGAGGAGAGCCAGTGCTGAGGGTTATGGTGGAGGAGGAGAAGTTGTGGATCTTGTTGTGGATATAAGTTGTGGATATAACTGTCTATTGTCGTCACTGTTGTCATCATCCTTTGGTAAAAATCCTTCATGGAGCTCCCCAACACCATGGATACTCTATGGAGAGAAGCAAGTCTATTAGAAAGCATTCTTCCTTCATGTCATGATGTGCAAAGAAATAACAGAAATAATTCTTATTTCTTGTTCTGTCTTGAAAGAGAGCCTAATCTCAACTTGGCCCATGATTACCATACGCTAAACTAATACTATAATACAAATTCAAATTAACAGTCCTGCAGTAAATACCAATTTGTGACGGTTATGGTGTTAAAATAATTTTATTCAAACTTCTTGATTCAGAAATTATTGTTTTGGGAAGACATAAAACGAGAACTTGTACCTTTATGATACTTTGTTTGAATGCAGTTCTCTGAAGTCATTCTGTGGTTCACCTGGAAAACAAAACAATTTACTCATCTCTACAATCACATTTTTCTTTAATGATAATGTCACAATTTATGCTGCAGTCTTTGACAAAGGATCTATAATTTGAACTAAATTAAACCACAACAATCTCAGAAAAAAGGCTAAGTATTTTCTGGAATTATCATAAAAAATAAAAATATAAACTTTTGAAAATTTAAGCTGTAATGGATATTTTAAAACGATGAATTAGACAGAAATAGACCCAGTTAAACCATCATGATAGCAGAGCTAGCTACAGTTAACACACAACTAGCAATTTAACATGTTAAATTAACAAAAAACTGGCGACATGAAGTGTTAGCGTTGATAAATTGTGGTCAGAACAATCAGCTAACACCTCAAAGTGGCAAAAAAATGCTGTATTTTCATCAACTTACCAGAGAAAACACGGAGAATGTACTGCGTTCAATGGTAGAAACGCAGCTGTATGTAACTTTCAGCAGGTCCGTGACCCACGTGACTTCCGCATTCCATTCTTTCTATGGGAGTCAATGGGAGTGTTGCAACTCTCACTATATACGGCTCTGCGCCGAACTAACGAGTCTTAGTTAGAAGGCGGGGCGGGGCGAGCCGGGCCATTGAGGGCCGGTCAATGCAAAAACGGCTAGAGAGAGCTGGCAGACCCATCAGGACTGAGCCAGTCCACCCTGAGCCGAGCCATGCCAGCTGTGTAAGATGGAATTATCCGTACATCAACCAGGAATATCAAATTACCCACAATGCAACTGAACAGGCCAACATTAAAGCACAGTTTGCAGCAACAGCCAGTTTTCCTAATGTAACCAGAGCTATGGACTGCACACACTTTGCTATGAATGCGTTTATGTTAACAAGAAGCATTTTCATTCATCAATGTGTAAATTATATGTGAAGCACAAAAGCAGCTAACCAACATGAGAGGTGGCCTGGTTCAACACGATTCATTCATTCTGATGAACTGATGGTTGGAACAGACTACAAGTTGGTACCGTGTGGAATGGGGGGGTCTTCTTGGTGACTACATTCATTTAATCTTCCTCATATGTCTGATCATTTTTTATTAATTTCTGCAGGTGAGTGCTGCTCTGACCCCACAGTATTTACAGCTTCACTCATCGTTCCACTCACTCCTCTTGTGCTTGGAGCTAAAACCAGAGGACAACGTACCAAACAGAATGTTTTCACGAGCCTCAACCTCATTTAGAGACGTCTCCAACTCACGTTCTGGGAAGTTCTGCTTTTTCCTGCGTGTAGACCTTTGATTCTGAGGAGATTCCTCAGGTGCAGGGCAGATTTAAATCTATTTGCATATTTGAATTAAGGCGTGTCCAGGGAGGAGTCAGGTATTCCTTCATACACACTCAATTCCACATTGACTGGGATGTCCAAAGGAAATGTGCTTGGATTCATGAGTGTGCACGGTTTCATACATCTGGATTTATTTGTGCGTACAGTACTCTGTTTTCTCAATTTAAGCACACGCCATGTTTCAGTAGGAAATCCACACAAGTCTTTGTACATGAGCTCCTGGACAGGACAGCTTTGCTGTACATGATCTAATGGGGATCTACCTGTAACAGCAAACTCATGCCCATTTAGCAGCCTGGTTATTTCTTCAAGCCCAGTCCAACCGTCTCGCTCAAGCACCTGTAGAAATAAAACAGAAACAGTAAATGTGTCGAGGTTCATGCTCAATAATCCAGGTAAATAATCCAACAATGTTCAGTTTGGTCACAGTAAATGTGATTCAGGTCATCCCTCCCATCCACTGGAATGAGTCCAGCTCACGTCCTCACCTGCTCGATGAGTCTGCAGCTCAGAGGGACGTAAGCTCCGCTGAAGATGTAAGCCATGTCTCGAGGAACACGTAGGTCGTATTCTTCATCAGACTTAGGCACCTTTACAAAAATATATACAGTATTTGATCAAATTCATCTTTTTGTGTGTGGTAGTGTTTACAAATTAGCAAAATGTTTCAAAATGAGCAGATGTTTCTTTGACACTTTAAGTACTTTTTGGAGAGAAGTAGATAAATAACCATTTACCAGGTTGAGTTTTCGACTCAAAGCTCTGAAGTTGCCTTTCTTTGCCAGAGAGGAAAAGGCATCAGTGAGCTTGCCTTAAATAAATAAATAAATAAATAAATCAGTACCGGTACATGTGCAATGAAAATATGTCTCATTTTCTAATAGACTAAATAAGAAGAAATCAGACTAACACTGTATTTGTCAGTTCAAGACAGGATAAAAGCAACATCAAAGCAGTGATTCTGTTTTTTACTTTAACTTTTTACTTTACTGCAGACACTCTGAATCTGACATATTTGATGTTTAGTCTCATTACCCTCACATTATACGCAGACATCTATTCCTGCTTTTCAGGCTGTCAACACAACCCAAAGAAGGTTGACAGCTAAAACGATTAAAGGTTAAAAAAAATAGTTTGATCAAAGACATAAAGTGGGATTGGACTTGTAGTATTGACAAAAAGGCAGATTGTTTGAGGAGAAAAGCTGGAATATTCCCAGTTTGTCCATTCAACCTTTATTTACGCAGATAAATCACATTGAACCTCGAAGAAACATTTACAAGTGACACATGTTTAGACAGACAAAATTAATGAAAGTGACAAATGTATAAGATTTAGAGGCAAAAAAAAAATCCTATCAAACTCTCACTCCTTGACCGAGAGAGAGCGTGAGATTGAAAAAACACCCTGCACGTAGGCACATAGTGACGCAGACATTCCGCAGGGAAGAAGACAAGAGTGGTGAGCGTGTCCAAGGACACTCCAGAGGCACTGCAGGAGTTCTGATAAGAATGGTACAATAAGTCAGTTCCCTCCGGAGAGATCCGTAAACACTCTTGTCCCGAGGTCATCCTAGGACAGTTCCAGAGAGAATCCAAGAGTCCTGAAATGATGACACAATGTTTATACAGCCGGGTCCCTCTGATAGGTCCGCAGACTTCCTTGGTGGGAGGGGAAGGGGCAGAGCATCACATTTACACAGCCTCCAGGCGAATTGAGATAAAGTGGCCTGTCAAGGCCAGCCGGGGAGCCAAAATCAGATAAACAACTTTTTGGGGGGGAACAAGCAGAACTTTACTGATCCATACCATACCATACCATACCATTTTATTTATAAAGCACTTTAAACAGGAACAAGTCCACATGTCTGCCTTGAGTCTTTGCTGGTTTGTTTCTTTCTTTGAACATTGACTGAAGAACGTTACTAAAATGTATGGACATGGAAAAACAGGCAGCAAAGCCAGAGCTAAGGCAAAGACCCGCTCTTCTCGTGCTGGTCTCCAGTTCCCTGTCAGTCGTGTCCACAGGCTGCTCAGGAAAGGAAACTACGCTGAGCGTGTCGTGCCAGAGCTCCAGTCTATCTGATGGCAGTGCTCGAGTACCTGACAGCTGAGATTCTGGAGCTGGCGGGAAACACTGCTCGTGACAATAAGAAGACCAGGATCATCCCCCGACACCTGCAGCTGGCTGTCCGCAATGACGTGGAGCTGAACATGCTGCTGGGAGGAGTGACCATCGTGCAGGGAGGAGTTCTGCCCAACATCCAGGCGGTGCTGCTGCCCAAGAAGACCGAGAAACCCACCAAGTTCAAGTAGACTGATCAACATCTGTAAACAACAACTACTGTATATGTTCTGTTCCCTTTATATGTTCGGTCTGGAACAGGTCCCTCTTGTGAACGAGTCCTTGTGGCTCAATGAGACTGGCCTGTAGAAATTAAAGTTGAATCAGTGAAATGCCCTCACGAATCCCAAATGTCAACAAAGGTGTGAGAAAAATCACTTAACCATTCCACAAAATAAAAGAAAAACAGGAAAAAAAAATGTCCAGAATGTCCCATGAAAAGTCCAGGAATCTAAAGAAACCTCAGAGAGAAGGACTAACATGAGAACAGTGGCTATTTTAACCTTTTTTGGAGGTGAAAAATTTTTAGGGGGGGGGGCACCCATAAATTCTAACTCTGCACCCCCGAAAAATACAGAAACCATCATTAGGGTTTTGTAAAGAAGATTAGTCCTCAAAACTTAGATTCAAGAAAATATTGAATAAATTCAGAATAAAACTAGAATAAATGATGACACTCAAACGGGCCAGTAAACTCTGATTTTGTTGCACGAGTCAGCTCCTTGATGCCACCTGTCAGTCAATCAATCAATCAATCAATCAATCAATCAATCAATCCAGCAAGCTTGTCAGCAACTGACCAATCAGCAATCTCAATTTGTCCTGTAGGTAAACGCCCCTTACATGCAGGAGCTCTACCCCCTTTTCCTCTGACAACATTGTCTGGAATTTGCATTATGAACTCTTTGCAGTCAGAGGGATTTTGTAAAAAAAAATCATCAGAAAAAAAACGGTTCAATGTCAATGGAGAACATGTAATTCATTCAGTGTTACTCCGAGTGTTTAGAGGGTGGAATACAGTTTATTCCATTTCCAAAACCTAAACTGAGTCTAGAAAATTGTAAAAGATGGTTAAAGGTTGATGACCGACCTCATGATCAGCTGAATACAACAGTGATAAACAGGAAGTACCACATGCTCGTCTGTACGAAGGTAAATGCAGGTACCGGTACATCCTTCATTTTCTGTCATTATTACATTGTATGCAGAGAAACCCAGAAAGATTTTCCCAAAACACAACATCACAGTACATTTCAAAACCAACAGCACCCTCAGACAGAGGCTGGTCCACCCTAAGGACAAAATACCCCAACACAAAGAGTGGTGGTGTTTACAATCTACATAGGTAATGTAGGTCAGAGCATCCCTGATTCCCTGATGCATCCTTACATTTCTATGCTGATGACACAGTTGTCTACTGTCGAGCTAAAACAGTTGCTAAGTCCTTCCAGCTTTTGCAATCCGCTTTTGACATCATCCAGTCAGATTTGTTCCATCTCAAACTTGTCCTAAATGCTGATAAAACCAAAGGGATGTTTTTTTCAAGTAGGAAGTCGGTCCCAGCAGATCTTCCTCTGATTTTATCCTCAAATGGTGTCCCTATTGAGTTTGTTGATTCCTATAAATATTTGGGTATCCTGGTCGATTCACATCTCTCTTTTAAACTCCACGTGGAAAACCTAGTAAAGAAACTGAAAGTTAAACTGGGTTTCTTTTTCAGAAACAGATCATGTCTAACACTGAATGTTAGGAAACGCCTTGTATCTGTGACTTTCCTTCCCTCCATTGATTACGGTGACATTATCTACATGAATGCTCCTACAAGCACCCTGCAGATGTTGGATGTTGTCTATCATGGTGCACTAAGATTCATAACTGGCTGTGATTATCGTACCCACCACTGCACCCTGTATTCACTGGTTAACTGGACATCATTAACCTCACGCAGACTCTTCCACTGGTACATTTTCATCTTTAAATCACTTCTTGGTCTGCTGCCTTCATACATCTCCTCCTACATGTCTTTGCGTGAGTGCAGCTACAGCGTGCGCTCTCAGGACATGATTACCTGCAGTGTTCCGTCAGTGAGGACTGAACTTGGAAAAAGGGCCTTCTCCTACTCTGCTCCTGCTTCCTGGAATATCTTACAAAAAGATCTGAAGCTCTCGACCTTGACTTCTCTAAATGGCTTTAAGAATCTGTTGGAATCCTGGCAAAAACCAATGCAGACATGTTCCTGTTTTTGATTTTCTACATCTGCCTTATAATCTGTCTGTTTTGCTACTTTGATATCTTTGTTTTAACTTGTTAAAAAAAATCTGTATTTCTCTCTTATGATTGTCTATTGTTGATTGTCCAAGGAAAATCTACTGTTGCTGTTGTCATCATTCTTTGTTTGTAGCCAGGTCTCTCTTGTAAATGAGTCCTCGAGGCTCAATGGGATTAACCTGCCTAAATAAAGGTTGAATGAGTGGTGGTGTTTCTGCTAGTGTTTTTCAAAGTGAGGGCTGCCAGGGGGCGCTAGAGAGGCATCAGAAAGCTGGAGAGAAGAAGATTAAAAAAGCAAATAAATAAATAAATAGATATCATCCATCCATCCATCCATCCATCCATCTTCTTCCGCTTATCCGGGGTCGGGTCGCGGGGGTAGCAGCCTAAGTAGGGAGGCCCAGACTTCCCTCTCCCCAGCCACTTGGAGCAGCTCCTCCGGGGGAATCCCAAGGCGTTCCCAGGCCAGCCGAGAAACATAGTCCCTCCAGCGCTGTCCTGGGTCTTCCTCTGGGTCTCCTCCCGGTGGGACATGCCCGGAACACCTCACCAGGGAGGCGTCCAGGAGGCATCCTAACCAGATGCCCGAGCCACCTCAACTGGCTCCTCTCGATGTGGAGAAGCAGCGGCTCTACTCCGAGTCCCTCCCGGATGACTGAGCTTCTCACCCTATCTCTAAGGGAGAGTCCAGCCACCCTGCGGAGAAAACTCATTTCAGCCGCTTGTATCGAGATCTTGTTCTTTCGGTCATAACCCAAAGCTCATGACCATAGATGAGGGTGGGAACGTAGATCGATCGGTAAATTGAGAGCTTTGCCTTGAGATGAGATAAATAGATATTTAATTAAAATTTTGATTTTTTTTAAATTACTGCAATAAAATCAAATCTATTTTTCAATAATTATTTTAAAATATATTCCATAATATATTTAAATATTTTTCACCATGCTCATCTTTCTGATTGGCTGCCAGTCAAATCCAGCTGCTTTACTTTGCAAGCTAGCATAGCAAGGATGAAATGAAAAAGTTTCTAAAAACACAGAAGGAACCGACCAGCAGTCCTGCTGTGGTGGAACATACTGCAACCCTCCACCCCTCCAAAAAAACAAGAGCTGGCAGCAAGTCACAGCGGTGTTCTGTCTTTATATGTTGTTAATAAAAAGTTCTAAAAATAAAACAATAAAACAATAAAACGGGGAGGGCTGGCTCTGCAGCCCACACACCAAACCAGCCCACTAGGAAATCTCCAGACCCTCACGCAGCCACGCTGGACCTGATTTTAATTCTCTCGTGACAAATTCCTTCATTTCTCACCATTTCAGTCATGGCGTCAATGGAGGAGGAAGAGATTGTTTGCCTTTTGGCAAAAAAGCAAAAGAAAAGGCCATTAAACCAGACCAGGGATGAAGAAGCAAAATTTAATACATGGGTGTAACATACAAAACAGTCTGTTTATTGTGTGACATCAAGTATGTGGTCAGTCATATAAATTGAACTTTGCACGGACAATCCCTGCGGGCATCCGCTTCGAATCTAATCCGATATGCGTGGACCTCCACGATCTGAAGTACGCCTGAGTATACTCCAG
>JBBPBX010024961.1:0-39255 GCA_038048925.1 Garcialebias charrua | reverse complement strand
ACTTCGCCCATCCCTAACTTTTTCCGATGCTGAGAAGCTCGTCCATGCTTTTGTCTCCTCCAGGCTCGACTACTGCAACTCCCTGTTTATTGGAATCCCTGGTAAATACCTTCAGAAGCTTCAATATATTCAAAACAGTGCAGCAAGGATTTTGTTGAGAGTTCGTAAATTTGAACATATTACACCCATTCTCCATAACCTTCATTGGCTTCCTGTCGCCTACAGAATTCAGTACAAAACTGCTCTCATTACACATCAATGCTTACACGGAACTTCACCAGATTATCTAAAGGACATTCTTGCACCATACTCATCCACCCGGTCTCTACGGTCACAGAACAGTCATCTACTTCACATTCCGAGAACCAAATTAAGGACCATGGGAGACCGGGCTTTCAGTGTGGCTGCCCCCCGCCTGTGGAACTCTCTTCCTGACTGCCTAAGAGCTCCACAGTCACTGGTTGACTTTAAGAGCGGCTTGAAGACCTTTCTTTTTAACCAAGCATACTCTGCCTCCTCATGATTCTATCTTTGATCTTAGTTGATACTGTTATTGATTTTACTTGTTTTATTACTTGTTTTATTGACATTTAATTCTGTTGCACTTTGTAGCACTTTGAGATTTTCATTAATGAAAATTGAATTCATTATTATTATTATTATAGCCAACTTATCATCGTAACATGTCTGCTCTGTGGAAGTATTTTACACTAAACACTGCAAGACAGCAACGTGCAATGTCTGCAGAGTCTTAGCGCCACATTAAACTGCGGTCAAGTTAGTTTTGCGTTGGACATGCGAGCTCTGGGGATTCAGCGGGATGCCACTCTCGCTGAACCAAAACAGGGAGACCGGCCGTGGCCAGCTGCGTCCAGTCCGACCCGCTGTCTGACCGTCTCGTAGGAGGGACAGGCTGAGAGCGGCTGACCGAAATCAGAGCGCCCGCCCCGGATTGAACAAGAAAAACACACCGCTGAAGCCACGGAGCTCAAATGTTCACCGAGAAGTTGCTAAACTTCATCATAATTAATGACCAACAGCTGTCAGCTGTAGAAAATTAAGGATTTCGCAGCTTGATACTTGCAGCCAACAGTAAACAATCATAAAAAAGCATATTAATTAAAAATCATAAAACTGTATTAAAAAACAAAACGAAACATAAACAGCTACATTATAAAACAATGTAAAATACTAAAAGCAGGAACATGTCTGTGTTGGTTTATGCCAAGAACTTAGCAGATGTAAAGCTATTTAATATTTTTATTTAATTCATTTATTCATTCATTTAAAAGAGATGAAATAAAACAAATTCATCAAAAAGAAAACACGAAATGAAAAGAGTACAGAAAGAAGAAAAATTATCATATCACCCCTGTATAATAAACATTGAACCAGTCCGGCCCTTGGCTTGTAGCAAATTTGTTTTTTGGCCCTCTGTGTATTTGACTTTAACACCCTTGCTCTAGTACATGAATCTGTTTAGCAGTCTTGCGGAGTGTGCCTGGAGGCTCCGGCATCTTTCCCCTGAAGGTAGCAGAACGAGAAGAGTTTGAGGGGTGGGAGGAGTCACAAGCGATGCTGATGGCTTTTCATGAGATAGGGTTGGTAGATATCTGACAGGAAGAGCAGAGGAGAACCATCTTGCTGGCTCTATTCACCATTTGTTGGGGACTCATATGGCAGGAGGTGGCTTTCGTACCACACAGTAATGCAGCTATTGAAGATACTGTCAATGTTACCCATGTAGAATGATTGCATGATGGGGGCTGGGACTCTGTCAAGATGTTGTGTTGTTTGACCATTAATGATCCTCGGTGATGTGAATCCCCAACAATTTGGTGCTGCTAACCCTTTCCTTGCAGCACCAGTGATGTTCAGAGTGGAATGTTGTTGCTGTCCTCTCATGACATCTTCTTGCAGCACCAGTGATGGTAAGAGTGGAGTGTTTTTGCTGTCCTCTCATGACATCTTCTATGGTTTCCTTGGTCTTCGTTTGATTCAGGATAAAGTTGTTCGTCTTGCACCACTGAACAAGTTGGCTCATCTCATTTTTGTAGTTGACTTCATCATTGTTACTGATGAGGCCCACCACAGTTGTATCATTCACAAATTTCATGATGTGGTTGGTGCTGCACTTTGGAGCACAGTCTTGGGTCAGGAGGGTGAAAAGCAGGGGGCTTAGTGCACAACCTTGTGGGGCCCAGTGTGATGGTCTTGGAGGTGTTGCAGCCAATCTGTGCGTTCTGTGTCCTCTCTAATGCCTCCTACCCACCGCCCCCGGCGTCGGGCGGCCGAAGCGGCCGGATAACACCGGTTTACATTCAAAGTCTATGGAAGAGACGCGTGGAGTCACGGGGAACAAGGAAGCGGCGAGATTCGAGTGATCGAAGCGGCGCGACGGCAGCCTGCACACGCACGCGCGCGTCGCCGTCGAGCCGCAGACGTCCCAAATGTTGATCTCTGGCGGCTCGACGCATCCGGCAAACAGTCGGGAGAGCCTCGCTATCTGATTACACAACCACAACGGGACTTTTTTCGGACTTTTTAAACTCACCGGATCCAGCCTCCAGGAATTGGAACCAAACTCCGGTAAGAAACGTGGCATTTTTACAGTTGCTGCTGACAGGCTGCTGTACTCTCCAGTGTAGATCACCCCAAACATAAAAAAAAGTTTTAATCTCATCGAAGACCGTCGGAGGTGCAGTTAAAACAACAACTGAACCCGGAAAACAAGCCAGAGACCCCTCCCTCTGCTACCCCCTAGTGTACGTCATCAGACGGTGTTCAGTGGTTCAGTGGGACTGTGACCAGCGGCAAAAAGGGGACGGCAGGAGCGTTTGCAGTTGTGCGGTGGGTAGGAGGCATAACAGAAAGTCCAGCGACCAGGTGCAGAGATAGGATTGGAGACACAAATGTTTCAGTTTGTGGATTAGCTGCTGGGGGGGGGGGGAGGTAGGGGTGATTGTATTCAGTGCTGAACTGAAATCCAAGGATAACATTCAAACGTGTTTTCACTTTTTTTTTAATCTATCACACAGTGATAGATTTATCTAGCACTCACTTCTCAAGCTGTTCATTTCATTTCATTTCATTTATTTATTTATTCATTTTATAAAAAAAGAATACACAACAAACATGTTTCTTGTATAAAAAAGAAAATATAAAATGAAAGGTGGCAGAAGAAGAAAATATCTTATTTTGTCTGCCCCTTTTTAGAATAAAAAAAAATCATTTCAAACAATAATTATATTTAAGTAATAATGAAAAAAATGAATAACACATCTCAATTTTCAAATTTCGAGATATTACACATTGAACTACTTCATACATATTTCTTCAATAATTCACTCTTTATCATTTTTTTAAATACAAACATTGACATTGCTTTTTTTATATCACACTCTAAGTCATTCCACAATCCAACTCCCTGGACTGAGGTAGACCGTCCCTTCAAACTAGTTCTGTATTGTGTCTTTACAAATACATCAGTTCCCTTTAGGTTGTAACAGCTTGATCTTTTAACAAAATGTCTCTGAATATTTAAGGGTAGTGCATTGTTATGAGCTTTATACATCATCATTAAAATATGGTAATCTACTAAATCATGGAACATCAGTAATTTCAATTGAAAAAATAATATACTAGATGGATGACAGTAATGTTTTCTTGCAATAATCCTTATGGCTCTTTTCTGTAAAATAAAAATAGGTTTTATAATAGTTTTACATGCTTTTCCCCAAACATTAATGCAATAAATTAAATGTGGAACAATGATGGTGTTATACAACAGATACAACGCTTTGTCATTCAATAGGTCCCTAACCTTATACAGTACAGCAATGGATTTCGAAATTTTCATTTTTACAGAGTCTATATGTTTTTTCCAAGTTATTTTGTCATCAATGACAACACCCAAAAACTTGACCTCACTCACTCTACAGATTTCTCCATCCTCAATTGTAAATTTGACATCTGCAGATTTCTTTTTATTTCCAAATATCATATAATGAGTCTTTTCTAGATTTAATGATAATTTGTTTAGTTTAAACCAAGTCTGTATTTTGACAAACTCTTTCTTCATCAATTCCAACATCTGATTCATATCCTCACCTAAACAAAATAAAGTAGTATCATCTGCAAAAAGTACACATTTAAGGAGTCCTGACACATTTACCAAGTCATTCACATATAAAATAAAAAGCTTTGGTCCAAGTACAGAGCCTTGGGGAACTCCACATGTGATATTACAGAGGTCAGATCTTACATCATTTATTTGTACAAATTGTTTCCTATTTTTTAAGTAGCTAGATACCCACTGTAATGCTGGTCCTCTAATACCATATTTGTTCAGTTTTTCAAGGAGAATGGTGTGATCAATAGTATCGAATGCTTTTTTTAAATCAACAAAGATACTGATACAATGTTGTTTTTGATCGACAGCAGTAGTTATTTGTTCCATTAGTTCCATGAGAGCCATTGATGTAGAGTTTTTTTATCTAAACCCATACTGACTGTTGCTTAGAATATTTTGTTTATCTATAAATTGGTCTAGTCTGTTCACAAATAGTTTTTCAAGAATTTTTGAAAACTGTGGTAACAATCTATAAACTGTGGTAATCTATAAATTGGTCTAGTCTGTTCACAAATAGTTTTTCAAGAATTTTTGAAAACTGTGGTAACAAGGATATAGGTCTATAATTGTTGAATACACATTTATCACCATTTTTAAAAAGAGGAACGACCTTAGCTACTTTCATATTATCTGGAAAAATTCCTGTTGAAAATGATAAGTTACATATGTATGTGAACGGCTCAATAATATGGCTCATTATGTCCTTTACAAACATCATATCCATGTCCACCCAGTCTTTCGATCTCTTGTCTGTAAGATGTTTTACTACATTCATTATTTCCTCTTTGTTAGTTCCATTTAGGAAAATACTATTTGCACAACCTGTAATTGAGTGGATCATATTTTTATCTACTTTTGGTATCTTAGCTGCAAGGCTTGATCCAACATTTACAAAATATTGATTAAATCCATTAACAATTTCATTTTCATCATGAACTTCATCGTTGTCTTTTACAAAATATTTTGAAATACCAGTTTTTGCTTTATGATTCTTCAGTACACCATTCATTACTCGCCATGTTGCTTTCATATCACCATTAGTTTTATCTAATAATTTACTATAATATTCTTTCTTATGTTTCCTTATAATCCCTACTAATTTATTTTTATACTTTTTATATTTTTCTTCTGCGCTCTGACTTCGTAATTTCAAGAAACATGAATACAAATAATTCTTTTTTTTACATGCATTTCTTAACCCTTTTGTCATCCATGGTTGATCATTCGTATTTCTCTTTGTGTAATTTGTTTGCACACAATTCTTTACATACAGGGTTTCCAAGATATTCATAAACTCATCATATGCTCTGTTCGCATCATCAACATACACATCATTCCAGTCTTGTTTATCCAGATCCTCTTTCAATTTTTCCAAAACTTTTTTTGATGTGTTTATGATTTTTTTCTTCGTTGTGACTGCTTTTGTGATATTTTGATCATTTTTAAAGATTGTGAAAACTGGTAAATGATCACTTAAGTCGGTCGTTAAGATACCACCTATCACATCCCCATTTGTTATATTTGTGAAAATATTATCAATTATTGTGGCACTATGAGTTGTAATTCTTGTTGGCTTTGATATCAATGGATACATATTTAAACTGTACATTGAGTTTATAAATGTGCTTATGTTATTTGAATCTGTTTTATTTCCCATATCAATGTTAAAGTCTCCACACAAAAAAATATTTTTATTAAAACTCTTCTCCATTAGTTCCAAGATTTTATCAGTGAATATTTCTATATTTGCTCCTGGTGATCTATATACACAACTTATTATTATGTTTTTATCGTTTTTGTTTATAATTTCTATTGTTATCATTTCCATAATATTATCAACTATTATTGACATTTCATTATTTAATTTACATTTTATTTCATTATTGACAAATAGTGCGACACCACCACCTCTTTTATTATTTCTGTTCATATGATATAATTCATACCCCTCGATGTGAATATTACTTGTGTTATCATCATTAAAGGTTCAGTATGCAGTTTCTGTAGAACTGCAGAACTTAGAAATATTTTCAACAGGCAAAGCATTCTGATCCCTCCCCCTCAGAGCCATATGTGGCTCTGCCCCCTTGTGGTCTGTTGAATTTCAAATTCAAGCTCTGTTTTTATTGGCTGATTCAAATTCAAGCTCTGTTTTTATTGGCTGGTTACAAACTCTGTTTTTATTGGCTGGAAAATGGCGGGTCACCTTTTCTTTTTAGAAATGCTTATTTACCACCTGGAGAAGCAAGGGGACAATATTTTTTTTTTTTTTTTTTCAGAGATTACCTGGCTAACATCAGTCTGTCAGGAGGTAGTGACAGAGTGAAGAAATATGTTCATAAAAAAAGCTACATACTGAAGCTTTAAGCCATGTCTCTGACAGCGCTATTATCGTAAAAGTTCTATTTAATTGTTTTAAGTAATCTGTTATTTTGGATACGTTTGCATTTATACTTCTGCTATTAAAGTGAATAATGAGAGAACTCCATTTGATATATTGATGTCATTAAACTGCTCTTCATTATAATATTCGCTATCTTTTATTACAGGAAAAAAATTTGCATCAATCACATTTTCAACATTATATATTTTAGCTTCTGAGTCTTCGTATGTTGTCATGTTCTAATGTATTTGTTCATTTCACTGTATATTTTATCCATTGTGAGTTGTTTCATTGGATTATAATATTTCATTAGTTATGTATAAAGCTCAACACAACTTACTGCCTCCAAACGTTCAAAAGTTTTTTGTCAAAAGAAGGTCTTGTTATAGTCTTAAGGGAACTGAGATTTTTGCAAAACCTCAGTATAGGACCAGTTTGAAAGGTCGGACTGTTTCGATACAGGGAATTGACTCATGGAACAATTTAGAAAACGATGTTAAATATGCTAAATCTATGCTTGTGTTTAAAAATGATGAAATCTAAGTTGTTAAATACGAAATCTTTAGTTAAATCGATTCTATTAGTAATTATTTAGTCAAAAAATGAAGTTTTTTGTTCAATTACTAGAAAAACATTGCATTAGTTAATTGTTTGGATTTAGTTTGCTTTTGTGTTTGTTTGTTTTTTTTTAAAAAGGGGCAGATACTATAAGATTATTTCTTCTCTCTGCCTCCTTTCATTTTATGTCTTTTATATTGTACACTGTATGTTTAAACGTTGTTTTTTATTGATGTAAAATGAATAAATTTAATTAAAAATAAAATAAAATAAAAAACAGTCATGATAGCCATCGTCATCTTAACAGTCATGATAGCCATGGTCATCATCTTAACCGTCATTATAGTCATCGTCAGCATCTTTACCGTCATGATAAGTCTTTGCCATCATCTTTACTGTCATAATAGTAATCGTCATCATATTTACAGTCATGATAGTCATCGTCATCATCTTTACCGTCATGATAGTCATCGTCATCATCTTTACCGTCATGATAGTCATCGTCATCACCTTTACCGTCATGATGGTGAAGATGACGATGACTTTCCTGATGGTGAAGATGACGATGACTATCATGAAAATCATCGTCATCTTCACCGTCATGATAGTCATAGTCATCATCTTTACCATCATGATAGTCATCATCATCAACTTTACCGTCATGATAGTCATCGTCATCAACTTTACCGTCATAATAATAATAATAATAACTTTTATTTATAACGCACTTTGCATCAAACAGATCTCAAAGTGCTACAATGAAAAATAAAATCAAGATAAAAATCAACCATAAATGCAACAAAGAGAGGAACAACCAAGAGGATGGAGCCTCACAGATGATTGCATCAAAAACTTAAAAACATGATAGTTATCGTCATAATCTTCACTGTCATGATAGTCATCGTCATAATCTTTACCGTCATGATAGTCATCGTCATAATCTTTACCGTCATGATAGTCATCGTCATCATCTTTACCGTCATGATAGTCATCGTCATCTTTACCGTCATGATAGTCATCGTCATCATCTTTACCGTCATGATGGTCATCGTCATCATCTTCACTGTCATGATAGTCATCGTCATCATCTTTACCGTCATGATAGTTATCGTCATCAGGTAAGAACAGATGGTCATGTGATCAGGGCCTCACCTGTAGTCTTGTTCCATCTTGTTGAAGAGCTTCATGAACTCGGCGCTGACTTCTTCTCTGATCCGAGCCTCCAGAACCAAACGAAGCACCGCCTCTTGACCTGACAGACAAACGCCACCCGTCTGATCGCTTCTGATCACCGGCAGCTGATGGGATCATACTCTGCTGCTGGAGACTCACTATGGCTTCCTCCTCCATGATCTGATCTTCCATGACCTCACCTTCAACCTCCAGTACAGTTCCCTCCATCACACTTTCTTCTTCTTTTTCTTTTTCTTCCTCTTCCTCCTCCTCGTCGTCTTCCTCGTCCTCATGAACGTCCTCCAGGCTAGTTTCCCAGGCAACCAGGGAGCTCTTCCTACCTTGCCTCAAGGCATTTCTGTGCTGCTCTTCCTCGTCCACTATGATCGACAGATCCATGGTGGACTTGTGGGGGCCCTCGTCCAGAACTGTGGGCAATGAGTTCATCACCACCACCTGGACAGGTAAGAGCAGAGGCCCCGCCCCCTCAGGCTGTTACAGACAGAATTACTGAGAAGGATTTCTGAGTTCAGATCTAGGTGTACCTTCCGAGCCAGAGCGGAGAACTTGAGGACGCTGAGCGTCTCGTCAAAGAAGTATGGGTTCTGGTTTATGTTGACCACCATGGACACGCGGCCAGCACCACAGAAGAACTGCAGGAAGTGGGTGAGTTTTGACTCCCTGAAAGGGATGCGGTGCTGGAACCTGCAGAGACATGTCAGATTTACTCCACCACAGAGTGGGCCGGTGCAGGCACTGCAAACTGAAACATGGGGGCGGAGCCAACTTGGTGTTCTGGTTAAGCCTCATGGCGTCGATACACTTCCCGAGTGTCAGCAGGGAGGTGTTAATGTTTCCCGCCTCCTTCAGCCGGACTCCAGTGTTGCAAGTTCGAGAGCAGCGCTCCGAGCCGGCCAGGTCGCACAGAGCCAACCTGAACATACGAGAATGGGTCAGAACCAGATGGAACAGGCTGGAGGCAGAGCTACAAGGGCAAAAACTCACTCGCTGATGCAGAGGACTTTGGGAACTCCAGCGTTGTTGATGCGGAGGATCCTGATGGAAAAGATGCTGTGACTGCAGAAACACAAAGCACTTCCTGTTAGACGTGGCAGGGCAGCTTCTGGTAGAACTGGACCCTGACCTCCTGCTGGACTTCTGGTTCAGACGGGTGGAGAAGCAGCTCTGGTTCTTCTTTCCGATCTTCATCACTCTGAAGGCTTCCTCGGAGCTGTTCACCTGGACCCAGCGCAGGTCTGCAACACAGAACCAGAACAAAAAAAACCTTCAAGAGCTTCCTGTCATGATTTACAGAAGAGGTCACAAAAGCCCCTTTTCCATTAGTAACGGTACGGCCCGACTGGACCCGACTCAGCCCAGTTCCAAGGCTTTTCCATAAGTAACGGTACGTAGAACCTGTCCCTATATTCAGGACCCTTGGAATTTGGACCGAAATGATGTCTCATGCAGACCCGAACCTATAAGGGGCCGTTTACATGGCGCATATTTTGAGTGAAACCGCACCTTTCCCTCTGCAGTTCGGCTGTTGATTTACAAACCGGATTCCAAAAAAGCCGAGACACTAAACAAATTGTGAATAAAAACTGAATGCAATGATGTGGAGGTGCCAACATCTAACATTTTATTCAGAATAGAACACAAATCACTGAGTAAAAGTTTAAACTGAGAGAATGTATCATTTTAAGGGAAAATATGTTGTTTCAAAATTTCATGGCGTCAACAAATCCCAAAAAAGTTGTGACAAGTCCATTTTTACCACTGTGTGGCATCCCCCCTTCTTCTTACAACACTCAACAGACGTCTGGGGACAGAGGAGACCAGTCTCTCAAGTTTAGAAATAGGAATGCTCTTCCATTCATGTCTAATACAGACCTCTAACTGTTCAATCGTCTTGGGTCTTCTTTGTCACACCTTCCTCTTTATGATGTGCAAAATGTTCTCTATAGGTGAAACATCTGGACTGCAGGCTGGACATTTCAGTACCGGATCCTTCTCCTACGTAGCCATGATGTTGTGATTGCTGCAGAATGTGGTCTGACATTATCTTGTTGAAAAATGCAGGGTCTTCCCTGTTCTTGTTCTTGTTTTTGATTTTGATTTTGTACATCTACCTTGTGGTGTTTTTCTAGTTTTGATACTTTGCATTTCACTTTCACTTTCTATTTCTCTCCTATGTTTTTTTTTTCTGTTGTTTGTCGTTTAAGGAAATTCTACCATTGCTGTTCATCATTCTTTAGTTTGTAGCAGGTCGCTTTTGTAAATGATCCCTCGAGGCTCAACAAGATTTACCTGACTAAATAAAGGTTGAATGAATGAATGAATGAAAGAGATGACGTCTAGATGGGAGCATATGTTGTTCTAGAACCTGAACATAGTTCTCTGCATTAATGGTGCCTTTCCAGACATGCAAGCTGCCCATGCCACAAGCGCTCATGCAACCCCATACCATCAGTGATGCAGGCTTCTGAACGGAGCGTTGATAACAACTTGGGCTATCCTTGTCCTCTCTGGTCCGGATGACATGGCGTCCCAGTGTTCCATAAAGAACTTCACATCGTGACTCATCTGACCACAGAACAGTCTTCCATTTTGCCACACTCCATTTTAAATGACCCCTGGCCGGGCCCAGTGCAAACTTCTGAGCTTGTGGAGCTTGCTTAATAATGGCTTCTTCTTTGCACTGTAGAGTTTCAGCTGGCAACGGCGGATGGCACGGTGGATTGTGTTCACTGTAAGGCTGCAACAACGACTCGATAAAATCGATAAAATTCGATGATTAAAAGTGTTGGCAACGAATTTCATTATCTATTCATTATGTTGTGCGATTATGCTTCTTTCACGGCGTTGCAGAGCCGTTCTACCTTCGTATTGGCTCCACCCTTAGCTCCGCCTATTGGATGTCCCCCTCACGCCAGCGACCACTGAATAACCTTTTAGTCCACGCCCACCTACTGAGTGGGCCCCTCCCACCGTGTCTACTTAACCCCCTGACATGAAGAATAAGACCTCTTTCTACATTCAGCCTTCGTACTGAAGACCTTCGATTTAAAATTCAAGATGCCAAGAATTTGCCCAGGATGCAGACACGGTTATCTGAGGAGCTTTGACAAGCATCAGATGTGTGAAGGATGTTTGGGTCCCCAACACGCGAACCTGAACAATGTCGGCGGCTTCTGCGACGACCTGCCTAAAGGCGAGCGGGAGCGACGCGCAGAGCTTTACCGGCCCATCGGACAGGACGAGTGGGCACTGGGAGACAACACGCCGTTGGACATGACTGTGAATTTGGGGGCGGAAAGGGGGCCGGATGGCCCGCCGGACCGCGACGATGCGAGCAGCACCGGAAGCGCTGCTCCATCTCTCCTGGAGAACGAGGGTCAGGATGAGGATCGCCAGAGTGAAGGCTCTGCTCCCTCTCCTCCGCGGAGGCCAGCGGCTACCCCTCTCCCAACGCTAGGCGTCCTGGTGCAGGAGCTACCCGTCGTCATCCAGGACGCAGCGACGACGAAAGGCCTAACGGTGCCGACCGCTTCACCGCCCAGACCGAACGAGCCTAGTGGGAAGGTACGGGACAATGTCGACCAAGCGCCCGGACCCAGTCTGGCCACGGTTCCCGGCACTGTTGGCACTCTGGGATGAGGCCGCAACAGCCCCGGCTAAGCTAAAAGGGCACTCTCGACATTTGCGGCCCTCACAAAGGTAGAAAGGCTCACGGACCGGAACTTTCCACTAGTACCCCCGCTGGAACAGAACCTGGCGGAGGTTTTTGGAGCCAAGACTGCCAAATCAGACCAGAGGCCAATCCCGAGCGGCAGGCACGACCAGACCGTGCTACAGCTAGCTAGCCAGGCCCACCAGTGCGCGGTGCAAGCTGGGGCGGCTAGCAACAACGTGGCACTGTTAGCACACCACGTGTCGAAGCTGTTGGAGAAGCCAGACCTGACGGAAGAAGAAAAGGCCTCCATAGGTAAATCTGCAGATATCGCCCTCAACCTCGGTGCTGCCTCAGCGAGCTGCTGGTCTCGAGTCGCCGTCTGGATGCAGATGATTCATCGAACCACATGGCTCCAATACGCACCACAGGGCTTAAAGTGAAAAAAAATCCTGAGCCTGAAACTTTTTTGTGTTGATAAAATAAAATCGTAACATTTTGCCAACGTTTATTAAAAATGCTCTCTGAAAAGTTCAAATAACTGTTTTTAAACAATTCAGCTTCAAGTAACAATGACTTACATGAGGTTTCAATGTATCTGAACTTAATGTAAAAATATGTGCCCCAGAGAACTGCCCTGCAGCAAAAACAACTCAAAAAAAGACTCAACGCCACATTGAACAGACACAGTTCAGTGAATTCATCTGCAATAAATTTAGAATACTCAATACTGTATCACAATCTAAAAGGAAGTTCCACAGAGCTGGTGTTAGGACTCCCAGCAAGCTGGAGTCATCTCCAGCATTAACACACAGATGTTTCTGTGCAGTGAAAATGTTTGTGAGCACAGACTGTTAAAACTCTGATGGAAAATGTCTTACCAGTATGGCATCAGAAGCATGGGGGGGTCTGGGGGTCCTCCCCCAGAAAATTTGGAATAAAGTAGATGCCATTTCCTGTATTCTGGTGTATTTTAAAGGGTTAAACATCTATGTTTACCTACATACCGGTAAGTAACTTGATTCAATAATTAGTTTAGAGAGCCTCCGTCAGAAAGGAGGGGGGGAGGGGGATTGTTTATGTTCAGCTGTGTGCAATGTTCCCTCTAATTTTTCATGTGTCTGAGCATACACACAAGCTCTCTTCAGCACACTGAGGACCACTATGAGCAACATCTGGATGTGCGCACTATCCACATACCTGTTATGAATCTGGGATCATAGAAAGTTACATGGCTTATTAAAACAATCAGATTACAGCAGCAACTTCCATGAGTTTGCTTTCAATATAAGTGATTTTGCAACTCCCAGCTGAATGAATAATTTTTATTATTTCATTTTATGCTTATGTTTATTAAATGTTTAGTGTTTTAGTGTTGGTGTAACTTTTCATACTTTCATACTAATACTATGCAAAAACTACTATGCAAAAACTCAGGACAGTATTACACTTTTATTATTTCATTTTATGCTATGTTTATTAAATGTTTCAGTGTTTTAGTGTTTAAATGTTTACTGTTGCACCGAGGGACAGAGAGAAATGCAATTTCAATCCTGTGTATGTCCTGTACATATTGCAGTTTTGACAATAAAGTTGACTTTGAATGCATGCAGCTCAAAAACCAGTTTTATTTAACTACAGACTTTATTTTATTTGAATTAGACATTTTAACCCTTTAACTTTATTTATTCATGTTCCTCAGAGGGAAAATCAACCTTATTAATTAAACTGTCAGCCTCGAATAAATATACAGTATCTAATTTAGATGATTTTTATTTTAATGCTTGTAGGGTTTTTGTTTAAAATCTCCACATTACTGTATTTTTTTATTGACAAAATATTTATTTTACTGTAAGTTTTTAAAAAGTGTATTTTCCTCCTTGGTCCCTCTACATCACATATGTCAGGTGGCGGCCCGCGGGCCAGATCCGGCCCGCAAAACAATTATTTATGGCCCCCTGGATGATATTTAATAACTATTAGAGCCGGCCCGCAAGCCACAGAACACCGGCAGCCGGCTCTCAGCTGTTAACAAGGTGAAATGTCCGCTGCTAAGCTTCATTCTAACTCCGGCTGAAGTGGTGGAGGTGCTCAGCTTCATTCTAACTCCGGCAGAAGTGGTGGAGGTGGGGGGTGGGAGAAGTGACGATATTCCAATGCGCAGCAACACTTTCCTCACCCCTCCCCATCTTGTTTTCTCACAGACATAGTCTCGCGAGTTTTGGGTGCAGTGACTGACGAGACTTTAAGACAGCAGTGGAGCTATCGGTGCGAAGTAAACATGGATGCTGCAGAACTAGCAAACAAGCAAACGAAAACTTATTATTTTCACACAGAGTGGGAGGAGGAGTATTTTTTTGTTTATTCTAATTCGAAGTCTATTTGCCTCATCTGTAATTCGAGCGTTGCCTTGCCCAAAAAGTGTAACTTGGAGCGGCATTTCAAGACGATGCACAAACTGTTTGAGACAGATTTCCCTCCTAAAAGTTGTTTATGGACTCAGAACATGCGGGAGCTAAAACACAAGTTTGCAGCACATCAATCGATCTTCACTCAGCCCAGCACAAAAGGTAAGGTTGCTACGATCGCCTCCTACCGTGTTAGCTGCATCCTGGCTCAACATAAGAAGTCTTTCAGTGATGGAGAAGTTATGAAAGAAGCGTTTATTATTCTGCATTATTCACCTGGATTATTGATCATAAATCAGGATGTTATTCTGTGTTATTTACCTGGATTATTGAGCATAAATCAGGATGTTATTCTGTTATTCACCTGGATTATTGAGCATAATTCAGGATGTTATTCTGTGTTATTTACCTGGATTATTGATCATGCATCAGGATGTTATTCTGTTATTTACCTGGATTATTGAGCATAAATCAGGATGTTATTCTGTTATTCACCTGGATTATTGAGCATAAATCAGGATGTTATTCTGTGTTATTTACCTGGATTATTGAGCATGCATCAGGGTGTTTTTCTGTTATTCACCTGGATTATTGAGCATAATTCAGGATGTTATTCTGTGTTATTTACCTGGATTATTGAGCATGCATCAGAGTGTTATTCTGTTATTCACCTGGATTATTGAGCATAAATCAGGATGTTATTCTGTGTTATTCACCTGGATTATTGAGCATAAATCAGGATGGTATTCTGCATTATTCACATGAGTTATTGATCATAAGTGTTTATTGAGGCTTTATTTAATATTTTATTTAATTCATTTATTCATTCATTTAAAAGAGACAAAATAAAACAAATTCATAAAAAAACATTGAATGAAAAGAGTGCAGAAAGAAGAAAAAAAACTTCTATCACCTCCTTATAATAAACATTGAACCAGTCCGGCCCTTGGCTTGTAGCAAATTTGTTTTTTTGGCCCTCGGTGTATTTGACTTTGACACCCCTGCTCTACATGATCTGACTGTGAAGCTGCAGACAGACACACTTGCTTGCTTGTAAGACCCGCCTTCCGGATTTTGATTGGTCAAAACACCGTGATCTTCAATGTGATTGGATGTAATCGCTGTCCATTAATCATTTTAAGTTGAGGCGGATCGGCAGGCTGTCGAGTTAATTTGGATGCAGTGTTGCCAGATTGGGCGGTTTACCGCCATTTGGGCGGTTTTCACTCTCTACTTAGCGGCTAAAAATAGCTTCGGGCGGGTGGTCATAATTTGGGCGGATTTGGAGTCAGATCGGCGGTTTCTGAGTTAACTATTAAATGAATTTCAAACAATCATTCATCATTATTTCATAGCAAAGCTCCTCTGACCTTTCTCCATCACTGATTGGCTATTGTCATCTGCCAGGGCGATCCCAACAGAGAACTGGTGAGGCAGTGGACGCCTCGTTGAGTGGGCTGGTCCGTAGCGGCGGTACGTCAGAGCGGCCGCCATATTGGATGTGGCAGAACTGCCGGTCAACTGATAGAAGGAAACTTCATAAAGCACCGTTTTACAAAGTGTTTTATGCCTGTCATTCACACACACCGTGTGAATGACATTTGGACATATATTTGGAAAGCAAACATGCACCAAAGACAACATTTATAACTTTTAAAGTGATTAATAAAAATGTTTATTCCTTAAATGTTTAGGTTACAGTATAGGTAAACACTAATTTTGAGTGTTAACAACTAATAATGTGTGTAACACTATTACTGTGATGATAAATATAGAAATATTCATTAGTGAACATTTAATGTGTCTATAATAATCAGTTCCTGAAATGTGACATGTTGATTTTCTTAATAAAGAGCACCAATGATCACATTTAACTGGTTTTGATTAATCACATTGAACAAATAAACACCGATATATCTTTACAGGAGTTGGGGGTACTGTGTGTGTGTGATTTTATATATATATATATATATATATATAATTTTTTTTTGTAAATACAGAAGTAAAAAAAGAAAAAGTCTGTTGGATAAAAGAAGAAGCGTTTCTACAATTTTTTAACCCATCCAGAGGACCTAATTTAACTCTTATCCCCCCCCCCGCTTTGCTGTATGTGATGTGTCACGTGACACTTTCTGATTGGGCGGGTTTTCGGCGGTGTTTAACAGATTTTTGGGCTGGAAAACCTGGATTCTATCTGGTAACACTGTTTGGATGAGCGCAAAGATTTTATTGTGCGCAAAGAATGTCCGGGCAGTGCGCACGTGTGCAGCTTAATAATAATAATCAGAGGGAACATTGGAGCCTGTGTGTGTGCGGGGCAGGCGGGGGCTTTGATTCGTTGCACACGCAGTGCAGCCAAACAAGAGCTGCACGCTTCAAAAACACACGCGCGCACATATGAACGGACTCCTACTCACCTCCTGTGAAGCCGCGCGAGCAGAGGGCCAGCGGACTAAAGCGCGACTACGGAGGAGGCAGAATCCTCCCGGTGTGACGACGAGCTCCGCATGTGATTTGACTGACACTGCATGCACACGCTAGACCCGCCTTCTGTTAGTAATTGGTCAAAACAACGTGAGCTTCAATGTGATTGGATGTAATCGCTGTCCATCAATTTAAGCTGAGGTGAACAGTTTTTTTTTTTTTACAGTTTGGTCAAAAGCCGGAAATCCGGCACCATGCCGGAAGTCTTTAAGCCCTGACGCACCATCTCTGCCGGACCGTCAGCAGCAGGAACTGCTGGGAGGCCGGTATCATCAGAGAACCTTTTCGACACGAGTCTACAGGAGCTGATAGAAAAGTTGAAAAAAAGGGACGAGGAGACAGAGACGGTACGTAGTTGTATGGCGTCTCATCCGCTCGCACGGCGCTTAGACGGATAGAGGGATCGGCGGCCGCAAAAACAATACCGGCGCTCCACACCGGTTGCAGCGGCCTCACGCTCAGCCCCGCAGCCTGCCCCTTACTACAGAGAGTGGCAGCCACAGCACCAGTCTGAAGGTGCCCAACACACCCCGAGAAGCCGCCCGCAGCAGAACTGAGGGAGGGGGGGGGCAGCGTCATCAGCAGCAGCAGCAGTAGCAGAGCCAGCAGCAGCAGCGAAGAAAGCACTTCACAAAGAAATGACTAGCTGCGTGAAGTATGTGTGTTGTTCGAGAAGTTTGTGAAATAATAAAAGAAAGAAATATTTCAGCAAATGTATCCTCTCATGTTTCGAGTTTGTCTGTGGGGCCGTTTGGCTCCATAGTAACACGCACATGCATGCTTCCCACCACTGACAGACCAGTCTCGGACAAACAGGTGGTCACGAGTCAACACAGCCGAGACAAGATAATAAACAAATCAAGTGTCATGTTTAACGTGCCTCGAGGTGCTCAAACAGAGCTAGCTAACAGCCCCCGCTGGCCACCGCACATAGAGTCACGTGACGTGGGCCCAGCTTACACGCTGCCCAACAAGGGTTTCTTTTAATCTCAACCAGTGGTTAACCAGCGCTCCACGTACATAAGTGGCGCCGCCCGTTTGCAGCTCGGTCACGGCTCTGATTGTAGAAACAAAAGACGTAGCACGCAGAGCGAGCAGGTACAACCTCCTAAAAGACATGTAATGAACAGCAAAAACAATGAGCAATGTTTTGCTGTGAAGATGACTCCGCCATCAAAATGCAGCACGTCACCTCAGAGGGTGAACGCTGTCAAGACGAATGCAGGGGTGGGGCATGCAGCTGACGCGAACAGCCAGCCCTTTCAAGGCGGGCCCCCGTGGGTTACCATGGTAACGGAGATAGGGCCCATGGACTGGCTGAAACGCATGGCGAACAAAACACAACACGATCATACACGACCGCTCCACGAGCGGTACAAGCAGTGGAAAGAATTACAGTACTGTATGTGTTTTAGACAAATGGATGGACGCGCTAATACGGAAAGGTTATGTGCTCCAGTTTGCCTCAAAACCGCCACCGTTCAGAGGAATTCTGAAGACGGTTCTGACAGACACGGAGCAAAGCTCCTTCCTGCTGTCAGAAATTCAGGAAATGATGGAGAAAGGAGCAATCTCCAGAGTACCGGTGGGAGAAGAGAACAAAGGGTTTTATTCTCGCTATTTCCTCATTCAGAAAAAGACAGGTAGTCTGAGACCGATTTTGGATTTGTCAGTTTTCAACAGGTCAATTGTGGAGAGAGTGTTCCACATGTTGACAATAAAACAGATGCTGAAATATATTCACCAGGGGGACTTCTTCACGTCCCTGGACTTGAAAGACGCCTACTGGCACGTCAGCATTATCCCCCAATACAGGAAATTCCTGAGGTTTTCCTTCCAGCGAGACCAATTCGAGTTCAACAGATTAGCTTTCTGGTATTCGCTTGCGCCCCGGACTTTCACGAAGTGCGTGTAAGCAGCTGTGTGCCCACTACGCACAGCTGGAATGAGAATTCTGTTTTATCTCGACGATCTCCTTCTGCTTAGCATGTTGAGGGAAAAGAATATTAACAGAACATCTGCTAACTCTGGGGTTCTCAATAAATTGGAAGAAAAGCTCCTTTCTCCCAGCTCAAACCATTGTTTATCTCGGGGTACAGCTGGATTCACGCACGATGAGAGCGCGCTTGTCAGATCAGAGAGCTCACGATCTGAAAAAGCAGCTGGCTCGAGTGAAACCTGGAAAGGTGGTGACAGCAGCGACCATCATGCGTTTGCTCGGCATGATGGCGGCCGCCCATGTTGTGACGAAACTCGGTTTGTTGCATATGAGATCGATTCAACGCTGGTTTGCCAGCCTGCACATCGACCCGGTTCGCCAGAAGCGGAGAATGATTCTGGTTCCCCTTTCCGTGAGAGCAGACTTACATCACTGGGGAAACCCCTTTCACGCTGAAGGAAGGAGTCTCAATGACCACACATACGTCACACGTCCCAGTTTTCATGGACGCTTCTCTGATGGGGTGGGGCGGGACGTGCCTGTCTCATAAGGTTGGAGGGAGGTGGCCAACCCACACTCACCTCCATATAAATGTTTTGGAGTTAACGACGGTGTTGAAAGTGGTAAAACATTTAGCTCCTCTGCTCCAAAAACTGCATGTAATGGTACACACCGACAACCAGGTGGCAACCTCGTACATCAATCGACAGGGGGGGGGGGACGTCCGTTCAGAGCAGCTGCTGCGTGTAGCCAGACAGCTCCTGCTCTGGGCGGACCAGAACCTGCTCTCACTGAAAGCAGTGTACATTCCTGGTGTTCTGAATGTGGGGGCAGACATAATGTCGAGAGGGGGGCCACGTCACGGGAACTGGACCCTTCACTCAGACATAATAAACCAGATTTGGGCCAGCTTCGGGCGGGCAGAAATAGACTTATTTGTAGCTCGAAACAACGCGCAGTGTCCTCTGTGGTTCTCACTGAGCCCACGGGACAATCCTCCCCTGGGAGTGGACGCTTTTGCACACAGATGGTGGCCAGAGAAGCTATTATATGCTTTTCCACCTGTGCCTCTCATCCCTCGGGTGCTGGAGCGGGTCCAAGAGGAGAGATTGTCACTCATCCCCATAGCTCCAGAACGTCAAAATGCACCATGGTTCCCAGACCTGCAGCGGCTGGTAGTGGATCACCCTCTGCAGATCACATGGAGGAAAGATGCACTCATCCAAGCGGGAGGGGCGATCATGCACTTCCCAGAGATAGGCCAACCCCTCTGGGCCTGGAAACTGAGCGGAGCAGACTAACACGCTTGGGCCTCATCCCAGCTGTGGTCCAGACGATCCAGGATGCTCGAGCTTCATCCACAACAACGCTTTATGCGTCTAAGTGGGCAGCTTTTAAATGCTGTGCATGGAAAAAGACATTGAAGCCAAAGCATGTGAAATTGGCTGTGTGTTATTTTTGAAGCTGCTCTTAGAGATAGGTTTAGCTTTCAGCACCATCAAGGTTTATGCTGCAGCTATCTCATCGTATCATGAAGGGTTTGGTGACAGGACGTTATTCAATCATCCTCTGATGAAACGTTTCCTGAAAGGCGTACGTCGCCGTAGACCCATGAAGCGTGACCTCACCCCCCAGTGGGATTTGACCTTAGTTCTTCACGCTTTAATTAAAGCTTCCTTTGAGCCTTTAGAAGAGGTGGCGATGAAATTTTTGTCTATTAAGACGGCACTGTTACTGGCACTCACATCTGCAAAAAGGGTGAGTGACTTATGTGCACTATCTGTGGCTTCCTCATGTTTACAAATTAAACCCGATGGCAGCTCGGCAACGTTGAGGCCTAAACGTTGAGGCCTAACCCGGCTTTCACACCAAAGTGCATTAACAGCAGCTTTCGGTCATGGACAATCACGTTGAGTGGGTTCCATCTCCCTCATTATACATCAGAGGAGGAAGCTAGATCACATTTGTTGTGCCCAGTCCGAGCACTCAGATGTTATGTGACGTGCACGGCTAGTGTGCGTCACTCTCAGAATCTGTTTGTTCACTACAGATGCAGTTCAGCTCGACGTGCCCTGTCCTCTCAGCGCCTCTCACATTGGCTGTGTGAGGCCATTTCTGAAGCCTACAAAGCTGTGGGGGAGGAACCTCCTGCAGCCCTGCATGCACACTCCACGCGGGCAATTGCAGCTTCCACAGCCCTGCATGCTGGGATGACGGTTAGTGATATATGGTCAGCTACGGCCTGGAGCTCGCCCTGTTTTTTTGTCCGTTTTAATCTAAGAGATGTGGCTATATTTTCTATGACTCATTCAGTGCTAGGAGCCATAGATGAGTAGTCGGAGAATCCCTCCTGAAGTTGTTTTTTACCCACACCTGCCTGTTGGTAGACAGGATGTGTGAGTGGTCACCATCAGTAGCTGTGCTTGGTTACTGTGGTTTATGATTGTTGTTTAATAAAGTTTAAACCGTTCTGTACATAGTTTCAGTAACTGTTCGGTTCCCCGGTGGAGGGGCGTCAGCCAGAGTATGTTCCACTCTCTGACAATGTTGCAAAAAAAACACAAAAAAACCACACACAAATATTAATGTTATGCACGCCGTTTCTGCAGCGGGGCATGCCTGGAGGTGGCATCAGAGGCCTGCAGGCCCTTCCTCCAACCCATCAATGCCCTTCCTCTGTGCTCCAGCACGTATGACGTACGTTTACGCAAAGGGAAGGAGGTTCCTTGTTGTGATTGGGTGAGCAGGAGCTGCATTTGGGTTGGACCCAGTGTGGCATGGACTATATCCTGCTCCGCCCTTCATCCAATAGGCAGAGCTAAGGGCGGAGCCAATACAAAGGTAGAACGTTGGTTACGTACTGTAACCCCAGATTCTACGAGTATTGGCGGAGCCCTTAGCTTCGGGGCCCCACTGGATCCTAAATGGCTGAATGTTAGCTATTTAGAGGTCTTATTCCTCGTGTCGGGGGGGTTAAGTAGACACGGTGGGAGGGGCCCACGCAGTAGGTGGGGGTGGACTAAAAGGTTATTCAGTATGGTCGCTGGCGCAAGGGGGACATCCAATAGGCGAAGCTAAGGGCTCCGTCAATACTCGTAGAATCTGGGGTTACAGTACGTAACCAACGTTTTGTTCACAGGCACAGCGTTGTCAATGGTGGGTGATTGAATAAAGTTACCAAAAAAACTCAGCAGCGCGAGTTGAACAGAGCGAGGGGGGGAGGTGGAAGCAGAACAGAGATGGTGCTTTCAAAGGAAATTAAGTCAATTTTACAAATGACCGACGTTAAGAAAAATATGCTGGTGAAGATTCTCAGTCGTCCAGGACATGATGAAATCAAAAAAGGCGTTCAATACAGGATCAACTAAAGTCCAGTTGATCCTGTATTGAACGCCTTTTTTGACGTTAAGAAAACTGTTCGACCCAAGTCCTTCAAAGTGTGGGAGAACTTGCTTCACAAAGATAAAAACTGCAACATGCAGCTTTGAAAAGTGACGACACGACACGGGAGAACCACAGAGATAAATGTAAACATGACCGAGTCGTAAACTAATTTCACCACGGTGTGGATGAAGGAACAGCAGCAGGTAAGTTGTTTAAAGGGGACCTCAGATGCATTTTTTAAAATTTTATGTTATTTCTGTGTGCTATCTAGACCCTATTCCTTCAATTTAATGCACAAAATAATTATTAGATAATCAATTATACCCTTTTTAATTCTGCCATTTTTAACTTTCGTTTTGAACGAACGGTTTCTGATAGAAGTTCTGAAGTCCACGCCCTTCAAAGATCTGTTTACGCCCTCTGTAACAGCCAGTATCTGTAATGTGTTGTTTTAAAATTAGCTCTTTTTTTATTACTCATTTGACTTACTGTTAGTGTCAGCTTAAGATAACTTACCGAAACCCGTCAGAGCGCGCCGCAAGTTGCTGCTCCTTTTAGCATTAGACCACCCGAATCCGAAGCTAATGTTAGCTTGTTCCTCTTCCGGTGTTCGCCAGCTCCGCTCGTTTCACGCGGCGATTTTGGGAGTTATCGCTGTTCCAGTCAAGACAACACAAAGTTCACCAAGTGTCTCCCGTAAATTAATCCATAAGGAGAAGGTCCTCACTGCTGCGAGGCTCCTGTGAGGCTCCTGTGAGGCTGTACAGTTGAAGCTCCGCTCCATCAAGCCAGAAGAGGGTCCCGTCGCAACCGGTCTCTACGCCGGGGGTATGCTCGTTTAATTTTTGCCGGCGGCGCGTTGGGAGAGATCGCAAATACACTAAAAATTGAACTAAAACATAAAAATAACAATTATACTTTATTTATAAAGCCATTTAAAAAACCACAGCTGCAACAAAGTGCTGTACACATGAAATTAATAACATATAAACAAAAGATGAGATGAAATCATGAAAAACAACAGTCATGTGTTTAATACAGAAGTGGGTTGAGCCTAACCAGGGGTTGCTAGGTGAGGGGCTGGACTCAGGTTGGGGTGGGTTGTCCTAGCGCTTGTGACGTCACAAGCGCGATTGACTTCCAGTTTATTTCAAAAACGAACCGTTTTTATCACAGTAAAATAAATCTACTTAAGAGTAAATAAACCACTGGGTGCATTTTTTTGGCCTTAGGACAGTTTTTTTATGAAGTACATACCCAAAGTTGAGTAAAAAAAACATTAAAAAGTGAATTTTGCATCTGTGGTCCCCTTTAATAAATTTAAACAAATTTATTTCAGCCGTAGCGTAGTGGTAATGGCAGTCGTCCCCCGATCGGAAGGTTGGCGGTTCGAATCCCGGTTACCCACACCATGTGTCGTTGTGTCCTTGGGCAAGACACTTAACCCCGAGTTGCTCCCGGTAGGACTGGAAAGCACCTTGCATGGTAGTCTGCCGCTACCGGTGTATAAATGTGTGTAGCATTCAATGTGTGTAGCACTTTGAGATTTTCTCTAATGAAAAGTGCGTTATAAATTGAATTCATTATTATTATTATTAGGTAAGTCTCTACATTAAACCACATTTGTTCTGTTTCAAAGTGAGAAAACATAATGTCAGTGTCTCTGGTAGCTGAAGCTGATGTGACAGTGATAGAGAACGTGTGTGTTTTTATTTTTAATTTAATGGTACAAGCAGTGTTTAAAAGTCCAATGACATGTTTTTTTTAACTATTCATAAAATTGCTAAATAAAATTGCCCTCATCTATGGTCATGAGCTTTGGGTTGTGACCGAAAGAACAAGATCTCGGATACAAGCGGCTGAAATGAGTTTTCTCCGCAGGGTGTCTGGACTCTCCCTTAGAGATAGGGTGAGAAGCTCAGTCATCCGGGAGGGACTCGGAGTAGAGCCGCTGCTTCTCCACATCGAGAGGAGCCAGTTGAGGTGGCTCGGGCATCTGGTTAGGATGCCTCCTGGACGCCTCCCTGGTGAGGTGTTCCGGGCATGTCCCACCGGGAGGAGACCCAGAGGAAGACCCAGGACACGCTGGAGGGACTATGTTTCTCGGCTGGCCTGGGAACGCCTTGGGATTCCCCCGGAGGAGCTGCTCCAAGTGGCTGGGGAGAGGGAAGTCTGGGCCTCCCTACTTAGGCTGCTACCCCCGCGACCCGACCCCGGATAAGCGGAAGACAATGGATGGATGGATGGATGGATAAAATTGCTCAAAATGTACAGTATATATTTTATCATTTAAATATGTTCGTTTTTGCAAACAAAATGATAAATCACTTTAATTTTGCTTTAAAAGTTTTTGCTTTAAAAGTTTTTGAATTTCAAGCAGTGTTTAATCATGGGAAATCCGATTACACGCGAACGCACCATCTGTGACGTAGTGAGAGGCAGAGGGCTCTGGTCTCTTTAATAGCGGACAATTTAAAACCTGACAAATTTATCAATCTATGTGAAGATTTGAGCTATTAGTCTTCATTTTGGGAAGCAGAAAATAGTTTGGGTGATGGAACAAGAAACAACAGGATCTAATTTAGGTCTGATGCAGTATCAGACTTACCTTCATGTGGAGCTGCTCACACCCGCGCACTGTGACAAGCCCAGAGCTCTGCCTCACACTACGTCACAGATGGTGCGTTTGCGTGTAATCGGATTTCCCATGATTAAACATGGCTTGAAGTTCAAAATCACTTTTAAAGCTAAATTAAAGTGATTTATCATTTTGTTTGCAAAAACTAACATTTAAATGTTAAAATATATATATTTTGAGCAATTTTATGAAAATTAAAAAATCATGTTGGGGCTTTAAATGTGATTTATATGTGGCAATATGCCCTGTAGGCATTGAACGCACCATAAGTGCCGAGATATGATTGGGTCGGGTGTTGGCTGCCTGTGTATAAAGGGCCCTCCCTCATTGGCTGATTTCACATAATTCTTCTTCCGGTTCAGACCGTGGCATTTGTGGCGTGGCACGCCAGTTGTAAATACATGCATGTTCTGATAGTGCGTTTAAGAAAGTGCGTTTAAGGAAGTTATCTCCTGATCTATGGTCTCACAGCGGTGGACATATATTGCTGACCTATCGTCTCACAGCGGTGCTGCTGTTTGTCCTTGACCGTTTGTTTACCTGCGGTGCGGGTTGTCCTGACTGACGTTTAACCTGGCTGGTCCGTGGGCTGTCGTCTTGTCGTCCTGGCGCTGGTTTGATGCCCGCTGTTCCGGCCGGCGTAAGGCTGGCTGCACATCCCGTCCTGTGTGGCTAATCGAGGCCACTGAGGTTCAGCCCGGACTAATCGTCCTGGTGTCAGCGTGAGTGGCGTCTCCTGTGACGCTGTGGTTCTTCCAGGACTCTTTGGACAGCTGCGGCTCGATTAACCGAACATCTCCCAGGCGGTGGTATTAATTCTGTGCGGTGGACGATTTGCCTATGAGGTTTTCCTTTTTTTTTTTTAGAATATTGTATTTAATTGCACTTTTATTGTTGCCTGGAGTTATAACTGCCTTTTTAACGTGTGTGTGTACTTAACTCCAGTTTTTAAATTAAACAAACAATTGTGCAATTTATTGGTGTCTGTGTGAAGTGTCTCCTGCCTCATCTGCAACAGGTCTATGTGCCTTAAGGTAACTTTTAATAAAGTTTTTAACCAAATTCACTTTTTAAAAAATAGATTATTTATTTATTTTTTAAACTAAAGTTGCCTACAGTATTTTTATCCATACCCGTCCGGCTACATATACATAAATCTAACACAAAGATGGTGATAATTTAATGATTTAGCTTCAACTATTAATTTGCTGGCAAAGTCTGAAGACACTGCAATGTATGGAAGGATGAATTGCATTTAAACAGGAATTACAGTAATTTATTTCATCTACTCAAGTGTGTGTAATTAGTATTTTATATGTGTGTGTGTGTGTGTCTCATTTGCCTGAACCTAGCACTGTAAGTGAAACAAAGCATTTCTTGAGTTGCTGTAAATTATGCTATAATAATACATATAAACTCTCTCTCATTCCAGAAAACAACAACAAACAATGACAGCCTTCATGATAGAAACACATCATGCACACCACAGCAAACAGCTGTCTTGACTGAAAGATCCTGAAATGAGCGTCACTGACATGAGGCCTCTGTCGATGGTTGAGGACGAAGGCTTCACTACCATGATCTACACTTAATTTTAATCCAGGTTACAAAGATGTAGTGATACAGGCCTTCTGTCTTGACCTTCAAGTACACCTCTCTGCATCTCTTTGAAACTCTCAGTGCTACACCTTCTTGAAGCTCTCAAGGAGACAAATGGACACTATATTTTGTTACAATTATTATGAATTAATGGACACTAATTAATCAGATTGAACTTTCTTTTTAATGTGTGTTAATTCAGATTTGATCAACAGTATATTTTTGTCATTTAATGATGATTTTACTAAGCTGGTATATTTTAAATATGCCAAAGTTAAGAGAACATCTCAGAATGATCTTGCTTTAAACGGTCTGCTCTATGCAGAATAAGTGTCTAAAGTTGAATGAACAATCCTTCGTATTTGTTTGAACTGTTTTTGTTTCAAAGGACAAGTGCTAGACATAGCTTGCTTTCGGTCTCCCGTCCTTTCTAAAAACAATGAATCTGTTCTCAAAACAGATTGCATGGTTTGTTCACATACACCTGCATCTTCTCACGTATATTTTCTATGTTTTGTCTACCCTATCATCTGTCACTCAAACTCACTCACTTCAAAGTCACTCCTTCTCTAGTGATGGACAGCCAATCAGCAAGAAGTATGTGACTAAGTCACACCCCCTTCTTAAAAGGGCACTTCCTGCATTTTTGGCTTTGGTGTTTTTGGGAGAGAACTAACTCGCAACTGGTTTCTCTTCTCTGGGAAAGCTGGAGACGTTCCGGTCATGTGTCAACTCGACCCACGTCTCAGCTGGAATCATAGTAAAGCCTTACTGTGATCCTTTCACTCATTTCTGAAAGAATTTGTTTTCTGAAGTTTATTTTGAAAATCCGTCAGTGCGATTGGGGCCTGTTCCTGCCGGTGAAAGCGTGCTCCCGCTCGTCTGATCCAGATATACACGCACGAAGTCATCTGGACGTTCACTGGACAACACAGTCCGTTAGTGTCCACAAACTTCTCAGTCCTCACCTCAACCAGACGTATCGTCACCAGGTAAAGAGGCTTGTTTGTATGTTGCACGTGTCGGAAGTACAGCTGGACCTGTATGGGAAAGGCATGCCACCCTGGTTGGTTTCAAAATAATCAACTCCAGTTAACTTAGCTTTCATCTTCTTCCTCCTATTTCTTATTTTTCATAAGCTTTAATCTGTCAAGTAATGTGCCAACAGTTTAAGTTCCTAACTGTCTGTTTTAATTTGAATTCTTGTCAACGTAGTTATTAAATCAGAGCTAATATCGATACAAATGTTTAATGTAATTTTTGTGATAGTTTCAATAAAAGGTCTATATTTCTGGTAGACCAAAATAAGTTGAAGTCTCTTGTGAAATTACATTTCTGGCTAATCACATCACAGATTTAGTGATTTATTCTGAAAAAGTTGAGACCCCGTGAATTGGTGGCATGTTTGTGCAGATAAAAGTCTGCTCAGACCTGCGTTTCTAAAACTATATGTAAGTCCTATATCTCTACAATAATGGTGGTCCAGTAAGTGTTTAAATACCTTACCCCACATTATTCCGTTACATATTGGTGGCTCGTGACGGTCTTCTGAAAGATTAAGTTGTTAAAGGGGACCAAATGTAGGATATATAATTTTTTGTGATGTATCTGTGTGCTATCCAGACCATTTTCAGTCAATTTTATACACAAAATAATGATTAGATAATAAAATATCCCCTTTCTAATTCTGCCAAATTTCACTTCCGTTCAAAACAGGCTGTTTATGATAATGAGCTCGGAAGTGCACGCCCGTCAAAACTCTGTCTCCGCCTTCTGTAACTGCCAGTATCTCAAATCTGTTGTTGTTTTAAAATTAGCCTTTTTTTATTACTTGTTTGACTTACTGTTAGTGCTAGCTTAAAAAATAACTTACCGAAAGCTGTTTGTGTGCGCCGCCATTAGCTGCTCCTTTTTATCATGCCCTCCCGAATCCGAGCTCTTCCTCCTCATTCGGTAACAAACAGCCCGCGTAGCTCCTGCTAGTTGCATGCAGCGCTTTGGTCCACGGTTGCACATCCAATCCAGACAAACGCAAAGAGTGTTTCCAGTTAATTTGTCCATATGAGGCAACCTAACCTCTGACCGGACCGGACCCACACTGTCCTCAAAAGCCAGCAGCTAACTGCAGCCCGATCTCTCCGGAAAAAAAAAAAAAAAAGATGCCGCGACCGAGAAGCGAACCCGTGTCCTTCGGATAACGAGTCCAATTCACTACCTCTAGACCAACCGGGCAGTTATGCAAAAAGCAGTCTTTCATCGTATAAGAAACAATCACAACCACCTACATTTAGAACGCTGAAGTTTTGATTAGATTTTGATGAAGTGAAAGGTATTCTTAAAATAAATAAGTTGCTAATCTGAAAATATATCGATCAGTGGTGCTTGATGGTACAGACTGTCGTCCCGCGAGTAAGTGTGTGTGTGTGCACAGTTTTCTGCCGGCTGCGCGTTGGGAGCGATATTACACTAAAAATTGAACTAAAACGTAAAAATAACAATTATAAAGTATTATTATGTCGATGTATATATCTAGTTTCACCCCGATTTCTCCGAAACAAAAGGCTTTAAATAAAAAGGGGGAAAAAAAACGATGCCGTTGACAGGACGCGAACTCTAGTCTCCTGCGTGCCGCTCAAGTGTCGTAACCGCTCGACCAAACTGACAGTTGTGTAAGAGCAGTCCTCCATCATATAAGAAACAAGTCCAAACCGCGAGAGTGTGTGTGCACAGTTTCAACGAGACAGAGTTCATTCAAACAAGGTAATAAAACATTCTGGTTTTACTCAAGATGTGCTGCTGGCTGGAGCAGGGCTGAGCCCATAGCCCCCCCGGGGGCTAAATAAATGAATAAATAAATAAATGACCGCCAGGTCAGTTCCTAAACTGCTCGGCAACCGTGACGTCTTTTATAGTGAAGTGGGTTGAGCCGCACCAGGGGTTGCTAGGTGAGGGGCTGGACTCAGGTTTGGTGTGGGTTGTGGCTGCGGTTTGTGACGTCACAAACCGCAGGAAGTGCAATCGGAGTGTTTCTACCAAAGATAAATAAATATACTTATAGTAAATAAACCACTGGGTGCATTTTTTTGGCCTTAGGACTGTTTCTTTATGAAGTAAATACCCAAATTTGAGTAAAAAAACATTAAAAAGTGAATTTTGAATATGTGGTCCCCTTTAAGTTGTTTTTGTAGCTTATTGTTACGGTATTGTTGGCATAGTTTGCATCCTGTTGTGGACTTATGGAATAGTTTTGGCTGGTGAAAGTCTCAGAGATTGCTAATCGTGGCATTGTCTGGTGCGTTTCCCGTTAGAATTATTTTTTCTTTCACATTCCAACGTATGCTTGGAGCGGGTGAATGAATGTGTCTGTGTTTGTGAGACGTTCATAACGTGTCGCAAGGCTGCATGCATATTTCATTGTTGTGACCGCCGTGTCACCTCTGCTTCATTCTATTACATCTGCGGTTTGCTGTTGATGGTCTGTTTCACTCAATTTGCTGCTCCATTTTTACCTAATCGTTTACAACGTGTTGTTAGCTGAGGTTCTGGTGAAGCACACTCAGCTTTTGGACCGGACGGGTTCCGGTTCCGAGTGACGTAAAGTCCGTTGTTGTACACAGTTAGCGTGCTGCCTTCTTTGGGGGGCGTGGGAGTTAGCCTGGATGTGTTTGGGCTCATTAACAGTATTTTCTGCGGTGTAAAAATATGTTTATTTTGTGAAAGTGTGTCCAGTTCTTTGGGTCGAGCTAGTCGTTAGCGGTACTGAGACAAGATGGCTGCTTAAAGCGCTGTGATTGGTCCATTGTGTGTCGTGTTCAATAACGTTGGTTTCTGTAGACTGCTGGTTGTCAGATTCATTTTTGCACTCATTTCTGACAGTTTATCTGTGTTGTTTGGTTTCTATGCACGTAATATCGTCGAAGACTGGCTTAACCGCGGTGTTTTGCGATATTTATGACTGTTTTAGAACGTTGAAAAGTCCGTTCCACGCTTTTGTTTGACCGACCGCAGGTCTGTGAACACACCGCTCGAACGGCGCGTCGCACGTGAGTGACGTACGGTTAAGAAGACTCCATTTCCCATGAACGCTTGGGTTTTTGAACTACTGTTCTGTCTTCGCTGTGATTGGTCGATTACGCTGTAAGTGTTGACGCTTGCGCAATGGGTGAAGCCCCGCTCCTCGTCAACTTTCACTTCAGCTGCTTGTCCCAGACAAGTTTCAGGCTCGTTTGTCCATTACTGTCATTGAAAAGACTGCTTCATCGCGGTGTTTTTGAGATGTTGGTGGATGTATGAGTACGTTGTTCAGAAACTACCGATTGCCATGTGACCAGGTCACGTGACACCGGCAGTGGCAACTACTTTGAAGGCCCGACCTTTTTTTCTTTTAAACGCAGTTTAAAATGTTTCACAGTCCAACCGATTTTACTCACATAATTTCATTTTTGTGAGAAAGGGGATACTAGAGTTTTGTCACGTCAGGGCTCTGGGCTTTCTGATTTGCTGTTTTTGATCCGTTGTTAGACGTCTGAATGTTTGGCAGCTCAGAGCTGCGCTCACAGGCGACAACAAGGCCTCTATAGCGGTCAGAGAGAGAAATTGCGGTCGCTGTGATAAATTTATCCAGCGCTGCTCACCCCACCTGCTGGTTACCAGAGAAGACGCAGTCTTCCTGTAATTTGTACGTTTGAACATTCCTGTTTTTAAACGGGGAACAATTTGAAATGTTGTACTCACAGCACACTTTATTTTGATTTTCGCAGAGAATCAAATGTTGATGGCAGAACAGTTACACAGAATTCAGACAGACATGACAGACATGTCTGCTTTTTGATAAAAATTGACACTTTTATCTTGGATTCTGTGCAAAACACATTGTCTGTCACACGTTATTTTAGACTGCAAGTTTAAAATAACACACATGAGGCTTCTTTTGTCTTGATTTTCACAAAAATCACACAAAAAACAGCCAATTTTGTTTGACCTTGTCACAGGTCGACAAATTAATAACAATCACTGATTTTTATTTGATTTCACATCTTTGACTCCATGTTGGCTGCCGCAGGCATCACATGGTGAGACTGCACACTGTGAAATAAGACCCACTTTGCTTGATTTTTCACAGAAAATCAGTACAAAGATGGACGTTCTAACAGGTGCATCCTTTGATAGGCACTTAGCTGCAAAGAACGTCCTTCAGGAACCAGGTGAACATCCCCTGGTGTTTTACGACAGGCTCCTCTCTGCTTACACAGGAGATAAAACTGTCCCGGGAATTGAGGAAGATTACCTGTTTAAAAGTTGTTTCACTTTGAATCTGATACCTTTCATAATGAAATGTGTTCGCTTCAATGTTAATTGCAAAGAGAGTACCATGGCGGAAATTAAACAATGTGCTGTGGAATTTTTTGACGTGCTCGAACGACAGAAAACACCCTCAGTGGTGTGCCCAGGTCAAAAGGTCACATACCACTCGCAGGAAGTAGGAGGTTTCCTCTCCTTCAGAGTGCGAAAGTGTACAGGTTTTTCATGATAAACAACAGTTCAGTTCCACAAGCTGGAACAGTGACTCAGATCGGTTCACAGGGAGTTTTGCTCCTCGGTCATCTCAGGTTAAAAACCCTGAGATGAGCAATGAACCACACAAGGCAGGTGTTCGCTCTCTAGATGAACCCTGATGGTTCGGATCGAACCAAAAGAGTTCTCTCATGGATCTCACAGTAGGTGAAATTCGAAGGAGGTTGCATGGACACTGTGAACCATTGAAAAATGGTCTGTCCCAACATGTACCCACGAGAAGCGGCCCTCCTGCCCCTGCCCCTCGAACTGCACAGTTCGAGACATGCAAAGAGTCACACATGCTCCAGATTATGGAAACGGCACCTCCGCGCGTTGACGTGACTGAGGTTGTGAGTTGTTTGTCAAGTGATTTGAATGTTACAGTGGTTGACCAAGCTGACACAACGTGTGACGTTGTCCTTGATGATAACACGAACAACGTTGTTCAACCAGACGAAGCGGCGTGCAGCACTGCCTTTTGCAACAACTCAGTGCACACAGTTGACAACAACAACGTCGACACTGACATAGATGCTGACAGCAAACAGATTGCTGAAAACCCACATCCTGAAGGTCATGAGGCAGACAGCCATCATGATGCTGAGAGCGACGACGATTACACAGACAGAGTCACACGTACACAGACACGTGTGGAAAAACCTACACGGTTTCTGTGTAACTTTATAAAAAGGGGGATAGCTAAGAGAGCTTACCTGCCACTCACATTGGAAGAGGTCCTCGCGCAAGAAGCACTCCTGGTTTGCGGCAAAGACGTGTCTATCATGTCGGCCAAACTGTTTGAGGAGCTAAGGACTACCGCTAACGATGTTGACAGTCAGATACCCTTTGTGAAATACACTTATGGTGAGCAACAAGGCCTCGCAAAGATGAGAACAACCCTAATAGCCATGGTTCACATGCAGATTGGCGAAATGTCACTATACCACCCGGTATATGTGTCTGAACTTGACTCACTCCAGGCTCCATTTGTGGTTGGCCAAGATTTTATAAATCGCTTTGAAGCGATTATAAATTATGGCAATCAGACAATGTGGGCCACAGTGAGCAGTCCACTGCCATTCGTGGTACCTCCCCAAGGTAAGGACACTGACTGTCTAACAACAGGTACCGCTGAGGTCACATGGGATTCCCCAACCGAGACCACAAGCCCGGTAAGTGAACCTCCAATTACAGGTGAGACAGAGGAGACTCAACAGTTGGACCAGACTCTGGCCCATCATGAGGACCTCCTCTGCGAGCTGACACCTTCAGCGCTCACTGAACACTACCTACCACCGGTAGAAGATGGTGTGGAGATCCAAGGGTCCCACACCGATGACGCTGTACTGTCCTGTGGGACAGGTAATTCGGCATACAGCCAAGATTTCAGTGAATTCTACCACAGGTAGAGGACGGTGTAGAGATTCAAGGATCACACACCGAGAACGCTGTACTGTCCTCTGGGACAGGTAATTCAGCCATCAGCCAGGCTTTCAATGAAACCTTGGTTCAAGGGCATTTGAATCTGGAACTACTCAGCGATGACATAGTTCTGACAGACTCAAAGAGCACCTCTGCAGTCATGAAGTGGGAAGACGTACATCACAACGACAGTGACCCGTCGCGGTCTGACCAGTCGGACACACTTGCGACTGTGCCAACGGTTGTGACACACCTGTATTACGCAGAAAGAGGTAAACGTACAGAGGTACGTTGGCCGAAACCTATAAGGTTCCTGTACAAGGTTCCCAATAAACTGCGCGAAAAGCTTGAACTAAACAAAGGCATCCTAACTCGTGCCCGTGTACGATCGTCCACACCCGTGTGCGTGGTCCCTCATGACCACAGGGGGGTGATGTTAGGCCATGCCCATGTCAAGGACAATGATTTCAATAATCCCACAAACGACAAAGATCTCGCAAACTCTTAAGACTTCATGGGAAAAGAAGGTCATCCAAGCACAGGATAGTAAATAAACTAAACAGTTTAAACTATACTAGTTGCGAAAAGAAACCGTTCCAACTAGAACTTAGAAACGCTAAGCATAAAACCCACAACAAAAACTAACCTTAACAACCGTTTAAATCTGCAGGATTTAATTGACATCGGTTATAAAGCTAAGAACTGTTTTTCTTGTGTGTGACACGTTGGAATCTGACGACCAGAGTGAGTTTGACGTAGTGAAACGTTGTTTTTAGTTGCTTAATTGCTACTTTTGTGTTATTGAAGTTGTTATTGTTTTCTGAACACTCCCAGCCAAAAGAGGTTTTGATTGTTGATAAGTTGAAGACTTAAATGGATTTAACTATGCCAACATGCTGTTCATTTTGTTAAAGATCTCAATCTTTGAAGAGTCATTGTAGATCAATACTACTTAAGGTACTATAATCTACACTGATCTCCCAATCATTTAGGTAGAACCGATTCGATCGTTTCTATTCTAGATCTATTCATTTTGATGAGTCTCGCCATAGACTTCAAAATTTATAGGGAATACCAAATCTTGCGTCGTTCGTCTAAAAGACAACAGACATTTAGACCAAACTAGTTTCATTTTTATTTTAGTTTAACCTAAACTAAATAATGAATGGAGGAATAGTTTGAATGAAGAGGCCTTCGTTACAGAAGCCCTCCACATTTCTATAGGTATAGATCCCTATATCTGATTTTTACAGCATTGATCCACCCCTTAATTGGTAATTTTAGCTGATCTAATCCATGATAGCTTACATACCAGGTGCATATAGGTAAGGCTTAATGTAGAATCCCAATCATAAGCCCACCTAAAACCACATAATTGCATGACACATTGAACCAGGGTGGCACCGACTGGAAGCCATCCAGCCTGCAACCTTCGATGTGGGGACCTGCTGATCCAACGTTGGTCTTCAACCTTCATCCAAGGCCCGCCTCCTCTGCTTCAATCGAGGGATCCCCTCTACATGCTGATTAAAAACCATTCTTGCTGATGAAATCAATAACCCCCATCGTTGTGGATTTACCGTTGTGGATTATAAGACTTTGTTTTCCAAGGGATCACAGACTCAGTTTTCCATGGGTTAACAGACTATGTTTTCCAAAGGATTGAAAGCTTACCGCAATGGGATTACCTACGAACAGTATGGAATTTCCAAAAACATTATGGGAGTATAATTTTGAACTTTTTTTGACTTTTTTTTTTCCACTTGCTGGATTACATAGAGGTCAGAGACATTCGGTGGTATCCTTTCGTGTTGGAACTCATCTCCAAGGACAGGCGATGACTTCCAAAAAGGGGGACTGTAGTGATACAGGCCTTCTGTCTTGACCTTCAAGTACACCTCTCTGCATCTCTTTGAAACTCTCAGTGCCACACCTTCTTGAAGCTCTCAAGGAGACAAATGGACACTATATTTTGTTACAATTATTATGAATTAATGGACACTAATTAATCAGATTGAACTTTCTTTTTAATGTGTGTTAATTCAGATTTGATCAACAGTATATTTTTGTCATTTAATGATGATTTTACTAAGCTGGTATATTTTAAATATGCCAAAGTTAAGAGAACATCTCAGAATGATCTTGCTTTAAACTGTCTGCTCTATGCAGAATAAGTGTCTAAAGTTGAATGAACAATCCTTCGTATTTGTTTGAACTGTTTTTGTTTCGAAGGAAAAGTGCTAGACATAGCTTGCTTTCGGTCTCCCGTCCTTTCTAAAAACAATGAATCTGTTCTCAAAACAGATTGCATGGTTTGTTCACATGCACCTGCATCTTCTCACGTATGTTTTCTATGTTTTGTCTACCCTATCATCTGTCACTCAAACTCACTCACTTCAAAGTCACTCCTTCTCTAGTGATGGACAGCCAATCAGCAGGAAGTATGTGACTAAGTCACACCCCCTTCTTAAAAGGGCACTTCCTACATTTTTGGCTTTGGTGTTTTTGGGAGAGAACTAACTCGCAACTGGTTTCTCTTCTCTGGGAAAGCTGGAGACGTTCCGGTCATGTGTCAACTCGACCCACGTCTCAGCTGGAATCATAGTAAAGCCTTACTGTGATCCTTTCACTCATTTCTGAAAGAATTTGTTTTCTGAAGTTTATTTTGAAAATCCGTCAGTGCGATTGGGGCCTGTTCCTGCCGGTGAAAGCGTGCTCCCGCTCGTCTGATCCAGATATACACGCACAAAGTCATCTGGACGTTCACTGGACAACACAGTCCGTTAGTGTCCACAAACTTCTCAGTCCTCACCTCAACCAGACGTATCGTCACCAGGTAAAGAGGCTTGTTTGTATGTTGCATGTGTCGGAAGTACAGCTGGACCTGTATGGGAAAGGCATGCCACCCTGGTTGGTTTCAAAATAATCAACTCCAGTTAACTTAGCTTTCATCTTCTTCCTCCTATTTCTTATTTTTCATAAGCTTTAATCTGTCAAGTAATGTGCCAACAGTTTAAGTTCCTAACTGTCTGTTTTAATTTGAATTCTTGTCAATGTAGTTATTAAATCAGAGCTAATATCGATACAAATGTTTAATGCAATTTTTGTGATAGTTTCAATAAAAGGTCTATTTTTCTGGTAGACCAAAATAAGTTGAAGTCTCTTGTGAAATTACATTTCTGGCTAATCACATCACAGATTTAGTGATTTATTCTTAAAAAGTTTATACCCCGTGAATTGGTGGCATGTTTGTGCAGATAAAAGTCTGGTCAGACCTGCGCTTCTAAAACTATAGGTAAGTCCTATATCTCTACAATAATGGTGGTCCAGTAAGTGTTTAAATACCTTACCCCACATTATTCCGTTACAATGATCAACACTTTTAATGGTAAATGGACTGTACTTATATACTGTAGCGCCTTTCTATCTAATTAAGATACTCAAAGTGCTTTACACTACAATCTGTCATTAACCCATTGTGAAATATCATGAAATAAACACAAGAGATGCTGTTGTTTCAATTAAGCTTCACTGAGTGTTTGTCTGTGGGACTAATTTAGTGGACAAGTTGCAACCACTCCCCGTTGAACGAAATGTGTAGAATGCTGACCAACTGCTGAAGATATGCAAAACCAGGAGTGGGGCACATTTTGTTTTGATGACAGAATGTTTCAGTAAACTCTTCTTTTAGTCGAAAACAACGCCATATAAGGAAGCTGCAAACTGCTGCTGGACAAGAAATGATATAAGTGATGTGTGCTACAATAACATGTTGGGTAACATTTCTGGGTGTAGTCTTTAAGTATAAATACTCTGTGTGGATTTTCTCATATTCAGACATGACTTTTTGATGGCTGTTTCTGTAACCTGCTGGTTCAGTGTCTCCTTCCAGCCGGATGCCTAATAAATTATTGTATGGTATCTGGCATATGATTGCGTCTTTTCTCCACACATCCAACGATCCAATGAGAGGACTTGAGTGCTGTTTAAATTGTGTCCTCAACAAAATGGCGCCGTGACCTGGATGTGTGGAGAAGAACTTTTGGTAAAAAGAATTGATCACAAACGAGGACGAACATCACAATCACAAGAGCCGGCTTAAGGTAAGGAGAATTTTCCTCCAATATTTAGTTTATTTGACATTGTGCTGTGACCTCCTTACTTCTAAAAATATTTTTCTGCCAATAGACCATGCGTAATTTATTTTGGGTTTGTTATTGTTAAATTAAAGTGACAGGTCTGGGACCTGGTCAGAGGTCTGGGACCTCAGTGTGACTCGACGAGGTCTAGGTTTGGCAACCCCCCTCTTCCTGGACGCAGGAAGAGTCTGCCAGGTTAAATTGAGCTTTCCTGGGGAGGATAGGCTGCCCCGAATTTAGCAAGAAGTCGAGCACACAAGTTATAAAAAATGCATGTTCAAGGTCTGGGACCTTATTAAAAAAGAGCCTTGAAGATACTACGATCTATGTTGACACAGGCTCAAAAGCTGTCAGATAGACTTTAATGGTGATGGCGAGCATTGGAAATAAAAAAAAGCATGATCAAGGTCTGGGACCTTAATTAATATTTTGCATTGTTGTAACCGGTTTGTGGAAAGGAAAAATTAATTATACACTGTTTGTTTGTTTCCTTATCATCTTATTACTTATAAAGCATATTGTCTGAGCTTGAAACTTCTCTGTTTAAACTGAGTGAACTCAAACTCACTGAACTCATGACCTGTTGAAGACTCTTTGCTTCATGGGCAAAGATAATGTTATTCCTTTCTTTGAATATTATTTCTGCCTCTCCTCAATGCCATGGAATGCTCTGAGGTTTCTCCCCAATGTTATCCCTTCCTCCCCAAATGTTTTTCCTTCCCTCTTCATGTCAAGAATGATCTGTGGTCTTGTCCCTTTTCTGCTGAACAAGATGATCTGTGGTTGCTATGCTTGCCATGATAACACTCTTGTGAGGCCCTGTGGTCACAATGCCTGCCATAGACACATTCCTGAGAAGAAAGACAAACAGCCTGTGGTTTGAGAAACTGAGTTCAACATCTGTTAAAACAAGAACTTGAACGGACTGAAACCTCCTCATCCTGGGAGATGTTATTTTTCAAACTAAACTGTGTCCAAGAAAACTATTGTGCAGAGCCAACTGTTTCCGAGAATGTTATTGCAAAACTCAACTGTCAGCCCTTTTCCACCACAGATGTTTTCCTACCCTATGATTGAAGGTTGTGAAACTCCCCTATGACGTGCAAGAAAGGTATAAGAGGAGGACTTCGAGAAGCACTCTTCAGTGCAGCTCAGAACAGCCTAGTGTTTTGTACTCTGTGTCTGCCTCCGCTTTGCAAAGGAGAATTAAATACTTTATACTTTTTAAACCTTGTTTCAGTCTTAGTTTTCTCTTAAAGATTTTCCATCGACAATTGGTAGCAGAGGATGGTTATATTGAAAGTTCGTCCGGACTCACGGAGCTTCACGACGGCAGGATGATCACCAACCTCCGAACCTCCAGCCAGACTTTCCGGAGCGGGAGGACGTCTTGACTCCGGGAGGACCGGACCGGCTTCAACTATAATCCAGCCCGAGAACTGCAGACTGAAACTAAAACAGTCAAGGTAAAATTTATCGATCTTTTCAAAATAAAATATCAAGTAAAGAATGATCAAATAGAAATGCATTAAAACAGAAATACATTGAGCATAAGGTCTAAAGAGACCAAGTGAGAGGTCCTTAAAGGGACTGTACTGTCTTCTTTGAAATAGAACAGGAAACAGAGTGAACGCGTGTGTAAGATTTATTAATAAAATCTACAGGGCGCATCTCTAACTAGATATAAGAGGTAGCGCGAAGATAAAAATCTACAGGGTGCATCTCTAATTAGATATAAGAGGTAGCGCGAAGATAAAAACCTATGAG
>JBBPBX010024960.1:15347-39256 GCA_038048925.1 Garcialebias charrua | reverse complement strand
AAAACTTCTGTTATGTTTGTGGTAAGCCACAAACTAAAATTTCACGCCATTTGCAAACACACCAGACGCATCCTGAAATTATCCAACTGTTTTCCCTTCACAAGGATTCTAAAGAGCGCAAAGTTTTATTAGAAAAATTGAGGAACAGGGGAATTCACAAGCATAACAATGCAGTTTTACAAGGTGGACAAGGGCCCTTGAAAGTGAAGAGAAAGACAAAAGCTAAGGCCGTAGATGGAACATTTATTCACTGTATCTACTGTGAAGGAATGTACGTTCAAAAGCAACTATGGAGACATGTCCGTAGATGCCCTTGTAAGCCAGAAAATATGGATATGGATAATCCACCTGGAAGAGCCAAAGTGCTGAGTTTGGCTTTGGCTAAAGAGTCTGCATTCTATCATGAAATCTGAAGTGGTGTTTGTAAGATCATTAAAAGTATGAAACCCGACGATGTTACCTCAGCTGTGAGAAATGACCTGTGTATTATTCAGTTTGCTCAGTCACTCCACAACAGACATGGACAAGACCCCTCAAAATACGACTACATGCGACAAAAGCTTCATGAAGTTGGCCGTTTGTTGATATGTCTGCGCACAAAATATGCAATACATAACCTAGAGGATGCTGTGAAACCTGCTAACTTCCAGAGAGTTGTGCAAGCAGTAAAGACTGTGTCAGGCTTTGATGAAGAAACACGTTCATACAAAAAAACAAGCCTTGCCATAAAACTGGGACATACACTGAACAAAATCTGTAACCTTGTTCATTGCCGAGCACTCATGGCAGAAGATGAACAACTGATGAAGTCGTCAGACGCATTCAAAAAACTGTGCTCATTAAAATGGTCAGAGATGGTGTCTCATAGTGCCCTTAGCACTTAAAATCATGCCAAATACAATAGGCCATTAACATTACCATTCACTGAAGATGTTAAGCTTCTGCATCAGCATCTGAATAAATCAGGAGAAAATGCCTTTAACACCTTGAAAGATGAAGCCAGCCCCCAGACTTATGCAGAACTTGCAAAAGTTACACTTGCATAGGTCATTGTGTTCAATCGTAGACGAGCAGGAGAGGTTTCAAAGATGCACCTACGAAGTTTTATGGAGCGTGACACCACCAAGCTCCATGATGATGTTGCCATGGGTTTGTCAACGGTTGAACAGAAGCTCTGCAGCCATTTCACTCGGGTTGAAATCATTGTGAAAAGAGGCCGAAAGGTTGCAGTTTTACTCGCACCAAATGTGGTGGATGCACTGACTTTATTGGCAAGTAAGAGAGAGACATGTGTTGTTTTACAAACAAACTTATTTCTATTTGCAAGACCTAAATCAATGAGTCACTACAGAGGACAGGACAGTCTGCGTGTTCATGCAAGCCAGTGTGGAGCATAGCACCCAGAGTTCCTCAGGTCAACACAACTACGGAAACATGTAGCCACGCTCTCACAAGTCTTGAACTTAAAAAACAATGAACTTGACCAGGTTGCAGACTTCTTGGGCCATGACATCCGTGTTCACAGGGAATTTTACAGATTACCAGCTCCCCCAACACAACTGGCAAAGATATCCAAGCTACAGGTTGAAAAAAATATGGAGGAACTTTTTTTTTAAATAAAGTATTTAAAAGTGTAACACAGATTTATACAATATTAATACATAATACAGAAAGGTACATACCCCAGATACTGGTAGCATACTGGTTATTTAACCAGTATGTATATTTTGTACCAGACTATTCTATAAAATGACATGTTATCTTGTACTCAATTGGTATGTACCTGGTACCTATGCAACCTGGCTTTATAATGAAATGACTAATAACCTAGTTGCCTGGTATGTACCGAGGTCTTTGTTACAATCAAAAAAATGTGTTCAATAAAAAAACAACTGGACTTTTATTTGTAGCAGAAGACGTTTCGCCCTTCATCCAAAAGGCTTTCTCAATTCTAAGAGAAGAGACCTGTCCAGGTGTCCCTGTGATGGACTGGAGACTTGTTATTATTATAACTTGTCAGTTATTATTATTATTATTATTATTATTATTATTATTATTATTATTATTATTATTATTATTATTATTATTATTATATTACTTAAAAATGTGTTCCTGTGATGGACTGGAGACCTGTCCAGGTGTCCCTATGATGGACTGGAGACTTGTCCACGTGTCCCTGTGATGGACTGGTGACTTGTAAATGTGTCCCTGTGATGGACTGGAGACTTGTAAATGTGTCCCTGTGATAGACTGAGACTTGTCCAGATGTCTCTGTGTCCCCCTTCAATGTAGCCAGTCCAAAGTTGGACAGATTCTGGAAAAAGCAGCAATATCTGATCCTAATATGTCAGACACAAGTTTCCCTGTTTTTCCCAGCACTTCAAAATGTTGCTTTTCTCCTGACACAAGGAATATTGGAGAAAACACATTTAAAACATAAGGCAAAGCAGTCTGCATTCTATCATGAAATCTCAAGTGGAGTTTGCTATTTATGAGACTGAGCTGAATGCAGCACCTCAGACTGAGGAAGTCTTTATTTAGGGCCTTGTCATCAAATTTATCAGTGAACTTAAAAGGTATGTGGAGCTTTATTAGTGTTAACAAAAAATACAATTTTTCCTATTTATATAACTAGGTTGAGGAATCTTAGCAAATAAATCCTTTGCAAAATATGACTTTCTTTTGGAATATCGAGGTGAACTGATCACCAAGGAGGAATGTGAGAGGAAGCAACAGGTTTGCAATGAATCGATGAAAGTGTTTTTGTTTGAATTGTACTTTGATGTAAAAACTGTAAAAAAAACTTTGTCGAGGAAGTCTTCTTTTATAAGACTGAGCTGAACATAGCATGTAAGACTGAGGAAGTCATTCGTCCGAAACACGTCTTCAGTCTGAGGTGCTGCATTCAGCTCAGTCTTATAAATAACACCCTCTCACAGTGGATCAACCAGTTTGCAGGTCCTCCTTGATCATGAGAGCAGCTGGTTTTGGCTGTTCAGCAAACTCGTTGATCCACTGTGAGAGGGTGCTATTTATAAGACTGAGCTGAATGCAGTACCTCAGACTGAGGAAGTATTTATTTATAAGACTGAGCTGAGTACAGCATCCAAGACTGTGGAAGTCATTTGTCCGAAAGGTTTCCTCAATCTGAGATGTTGCATTCAGCTCAGTCTTATAAATAGCACCCTCTCACAGTGGATCAACCAATTTGCTGATGACAGCCAAAACCAGCTGCTCTCATGATCAAGGAGGACCTGCAAACTGGTTGATCCACTGTGAGAGGGTGCTATTTATGAGACTAAGCTGAATGCAGCACCTCACACTGAGGAAATCTTTATTTATAATACTGAGTTGAATACATTATCTCCAGACTTGGACAAAAGACTAAACATTTCCAGTTTTTTTTTTTGCTTTTCTTTGTGTTGTTTTTTTGAATGTCCTGAGGACCAGACTTAGCTTTTTTGATTATTCTACTAGAATTATTGAGCATTCATCAGGGTATTTTAATTTTAGTATGTGTCTTGTTCAACAAGCTTTCTAGTGTTTTATGTTTTCATGTAACAAATGTGATGCCCTGTGATAAACTTGCGAACCGTGAAAGGTGCACCCCGCCCCTTGCCCTATGATTGCTGGATATGGGCACCGGCGACCCCCGTGACCCAAAATGGAAGAAACGGGTAAAGATAATGGATGGATGTAGAAAATGGGCAATGTTTAGGCTGATGGTCCTCCTTGATCATGTGAGCAGCTGGTTTTGGCTGTCATCAGGAAGTCTTTATTTATAAGACTCAGCTGAATACAACATCTCAGACTAAGGAAGTCTTTATAAGACTGAGCTGAATACAGCATCTCAGACTGAGGATGTCTTTCGTCACTCGTAAGTTAGGGATAACCTGTACTTTACAGTGGGTTGTGGTGAACCGTGTAAAAAAAGTACAATTTTGTTTTAGAAATATGTACAAGTTTATAATGTTAATGTTTTATAATATGTAAATATGTCATCTCAGACTGAGGAACTCTTTCATCGCTCGTAAGTCGGGGATCACCTGTACTTTACAGTGGGTTGTGGTGAACCGTGTAAAAAAAGTACAATTTTGTTTTAGAAATATGTACAAGTTTGTAATGTTAATGTTTTATAATATGTAAATATGTCATCTCAGACTGAGGAACTCTTTCGTCGCTCGTAAGTCGGGGATCACCTGTACTTTACAGTGGGTTGTGGTGAACCCTGTAAAAAAAGTACAATTTTGTTTTAGAAATATGTACAAGTTTGTAATGTTAATGTTTTATAATATGTAAATATGTCATCTCAGAAGTCTTTCATCGCTCATAAGTCAGGGATCACCTGTACTTTACATTGGGTTGTGATTAACCCTGCAGAAAAAGTAAAATTTTGTTTTAGAAATATGTACAAGTTTGTAATGTTAATGTTTTATAAAATGTAAATATGTCATCTCAGACTGAGGAACTCTTTCGTCGCTCGTAAGTCGGGGATCCCCTGTACTTTACATTAGGTTGTGATTAACCCTGCAGAAAAAGTAAAATTTTGTTTTAGAAATATGTATATAATGTTAATATGTTTTATAATAATGTAAATATGTCAACAGAATTTAAGTTTTTATTTTATTTTATTTGAAACATTTAAGTTTTATTTTATTTTAAACATTTGAAGATTTGTTAGTGAATATAAATAAAGTATGTGCCTAATTTGTTTAATAAAATCAGTTCAAAAAACTGTTCTCCTAATGCAGTGTCCTGTCACATTTGTGTGTTTTATGTTAATTTTATGTTAAGTAGGCGGAGTTTAAATGTCCCTTTAAAGACCCCATAATGCATGTTTGTCCTCCTGTCACATTTGTGTGTTTTATGTTAATTTTATGTTAAGTAGGCGGAGTTTAAATGTCCCTTTAAAGACCCCATAATGCATGTTTGTCCTCATAAACCACATTTTTTGACGTCCTTGTAAACCACACTGGAGTCTGGGTGGTAAAACGTGCTGTGAAGCTCCTATCGGAAAGCTAAAGTGACCCAAATTTTTTTCAAAATTTTTAGAGTGCTCTGAGCTTGGTCCCAGGTCGCTAGGACCTCGGGAAGGGGTAGACCCCGTATTACACCTTCGGGCGGGTTTGGCGAAAAAGTCCGGCTAAACCACATTGACAAACCTGTGTGTGTGTGTGTGTGTGTGTGTGTGTGTGTGTGTGTGTGTGTGTGTGTGTGTGTGTGTGTGTAGGGGGGTATGAATAGCTGCTGATGACGAGTTTTACCTTCAAAGACGATTCACTGAAAACAAAAAGACAAAACCAGCTGCAGAGTCACTGCTTCACACACACACACACACACACACACACAGGTTTGTTTTACTATCTTTGTGGGGCCATTGCATTGACTTCCATTCATTTTTCATTCATTTCTATAGCCTAACCCTGACCTTTACCCTAAACCTAACCATTACCAATGCATACCTAACCCTAACCTTAACACATCCTCAATTCACACCTTAGTCCTAAACCTAACCCCTAACCCACCAACGGGACTTCTTCTTATGGGGCCCGGGCTTTGGGCCCCATAAGAACCAGTTGGGCCTCACAATTTGGTAAAACTCAGAAAACTGGGCCTTACAACGTAGCATAAACAAGGACACACACACACACGCACGCACACGCACGCACACACACACACACACACACACACACACACACACGCAGAAAGACAATGTCAACGACCCTCAAAGAGGTCAAAGGTTAAGCTGCCATCAGCAGATTTCAGCCAATCCCGGAACAGCAGATAAAGTGGGGAAACAAAGCTGGTTGCCATGGTTACGTTATCACCAGTCCGCAGATGCAATGCTGCGTGAAGTTTGTGTCGAAGCCGGTGCATGATGGGTAAAACAGGAGAGCCTTGGGTTCCATCTGCAGGTGTGTGATACTGTACTGGGAGTGGGCGGAGCTTCAGCAGAGGGTTTCACCCTGGCGTCCAGACATCTGATGGTCCACTGAGGACCACTGAGGAACAAACAGGGATGGGTCCTGGATGCACCTGAGAGAAAACAGTTCAAGTAAATATCCTGATGCATGTTCAATAATCCAGGTAGAAAAATCTAAAGAAGCTAAGTCTGGTCCTCTGGACATTCAAAAAAACAAAAAACAAAAAAAAGTAGAAACGTTTCGTCTTTCGTCTGAAAGACTTCCTCAGTCTGAGATGCTGTATTCAGCTCAGTCTTATAAATAGCACCCTCTCACAGTGGATCAACCAGTTTGCTGATGACAGCTGAAACCAGCTGCTCACATGATCAAGGAGGACCATCAGCCTAACGATGGATCGTTAGCACCCTGATGGTTGTTTGCTATTCACAGAGGGCTGAGTGATACTAGCAATAACAGCATTGTAAGGGGGACAGTTGAACCCGGAGGCCTCCACCTGTTTAATGATGGACGGTTTCTTTTCACAAAGATGGCCTCCTTTACTCCTCTCTCAAACCATCGTTCCTCTCTATCAAGGATGTGAACATCTTCATCCCTGAAAGAGTGACCTCTGGCCTGGAGATGAGTGTAGACTGCAGAGTCCTGACCTGATGATGTTGATCTTCTGTGCTGGGCCATCCTTTTGGCCAGTGGCTGTTTAGTTTCCCCGATATAAGACTGATCACCCTCCTGACACTGAACAACATACACAATATTACTCTGTTTGTGCCGGGGGACTGGATCTTTGGGATGAACCAGTCTTTGACCTGTGTTTTGGGGTTTAAAAGCCACTGGGATGTTGTGTTTAGAAAATAAACGTCTCAATTTCTCTGAAACTCCCGCAACATACAGAATGACCACTGGTCTGGGTCTGGGTTCCTTCTTTTCACCTGTTGGCTGGCTGGAGTCCTGTGGGTTTCTTCTCTGCTTTCAGCAAGGCCCAGATAGGATATCCACATTTCTCTAGAGCCTGTCTTTTGTGGGATTCCTCCTTCTGCCTGGCACCTGAGAGCATCCCCACTAATACAGACGAAACGTTTCTACAATTTTTTGTTTGTTTTGTTTTGTGAATGTCCAGAGGACCAGAATTAACTTTTTTAGACAGTTCAATTAAGTAAAACTTCCTGTTTCACAAAACTTCAGGTTGATCACGAAAATGTAAATCAATCAGCTGATTTACTGATTCTACAGGAAGCCAAATGGAAGACGAGATTAGTTCTATTTCATATAAGCTACGCCCTTTAGGCCAATCGCTATTGGGTATTCCCCCCGCACATCAGTGCGCACTAAAAAACGTTAGTCCACGCCCACCTGCTGTGGGCCCACCCCGTCCGTATAAATTATGGTGATGCGGGAAAATCGGCTCCCCATTTTTCTTCATCCAGTGAGCACTGTTTAAAGAAGAAGATAATGCCCCTTTTCCACTTGGTGGCCCGGGTCGGATGTGACGTCATATTTGCGTGCCAAACGCGCGTTGGAGAGCATTTCCACCTCACAGATGTGCGGCGCCGCGCCAAGATTCCGGACTCATCTCATAGCAGGTCCGAGGCCGGCTGGCCCCGAACCGTGGGGAGGAGGCTGGACTGAGTTTGAGGAAGTGGCTGCCGCGAGGGAGCAAACACCGAAGGACTTTACAAGATTAACACGGTAAAAACAATTATTTGTATTTAAAATTACAGCAAACATGTGTCTTAAGCCGAACTATTCCTTAATAATTTCACGTTGTTGTCAAAACGGCAGGATTTAAAAAAGTAGTTTCGCCACGTGCACGCGCGCGCCCGCGCGCGCACGTGAGCCGTCTTTATTTCTATAATGTAGCTAAATAAACGCTTTAAAAAATATATTTCATAGCTGACGTTATATCAAGAGGGTGCTTGAGCTTAACAGTTCCTTAATAATTTCACGTTGTGGTCAAATCAGCTGGATTTAACAAAGTAGGTCGACACGTGCACATCACATGCACGCGCGGGTGGGGTCGATCGGCGTTCTTTCTTTTAAATGTAGCTAAATAAAAGCTTAAAAAATATATTTCATAGCTGGCTTTATACCACGAGGGTTCCTCAGGTTAACAAGTCCTTAATGTCACGTTGTGGTCAAATCTGCTGGATTTAAATTGATTTGTTTTGACTAATTCCAAACCTATCACATGTGCTACGAAAATAAATTATTAAAAAATCGAATTTTAATTCAAATAACTTCAACAGCTTACAGTATGCACATAAACATGTAGTGATTACACTTTGTTGGTTTGAAAAATATCTGCTTTGTGGTTTCTGAGATATAAGATATGTGTTAAATACTAGTAGAAAAAAAACAAGCCAGGTCGACACACTTATGTCTATAAAAAATCGAATTTTAATTCAAATAACTCCAACAGCTTAAAGTATGTACATGAACATGTTGTGATTACATTTTGTTAGTTTGAAAAATATCTGCTTTGTGGTTTCTGAGATATAAGATATAATGTGTTAAATACTAGTAGAAAAAAAACAAGCCAGGTCGACACACTTATGTCTATAAAAAATCGAATTTTAGTCAAAGTCAAAGTCAAAAGTCAAAGTCAACTTTATTGTCAGATCTGCAATATGTACTGTACAGGACATACACAGGACCGAAATTGCGTTTCTCTCAGTCCCTCGGTGCAACAGTAAACATCTAAACATTGAAACACTGAAACATATAATAATAGACATAAGCATAAAATAGTAAAACTAACACTGTCCTGAGTTTTTTGCATAGTGGTATAAGAGTATGAAAATTTACACCAACTCTAAAACTAAAACATTAAACATTTAATGAACATAATACTGTCCTGAGTTTTTGCATACTAGTATAAAAAAGAGTATAAAAAGTATAACTAAAATAAACTAAAGGTTTCTAGCATTGACATTTGCAAAGTGGCAAAGCAGCGTATGAGTTAATGTACACAGTATATGTATGAGGTAGTAGTTGATGTTGTTATAGAGGCAAAAAGTGGCATATGCAGTAAGGCACATTGGGCATCCCTAAGTAAGACCGTTCAGAGCACACTGTATATGTATCAGCAGTGGTGTAGATATTAGAGTAGTGTAAATGTAAACAGTAGTAATTACATGTAAGCAGTAGTAAAAAAGTAAACAGTATTAATAAATGTAAACAGAGAATGTAAACAGTATTATGATTATAGGCAGTGATGTAATACAAACATTAGTGCAAGTATGAGAAGTAGTGCAAACTGTATGAGCACATGACCGAGAGTTTAGTGAATAACCCGTTTGATGACACAGAGTCCAGTGTTAAAATCTTTGTGTTTTGTGGTAATGTGTGAGAAAGTTTTAGTGTTAAGGCAGTTCAAATGGGAGGGGGGGCAGAGCAGGCAGAGTGTTTAGCATCCTGACTGCCTGATGAACAGAGCTGTCTCTCAGTCTGCTGGTTCGAGCCTGGAGACTCCTCAGTCTCCTTCCTGATGGCAGCAGTCTGAAGCAGCTGTGTAGTGGGTGTGTGGGATCACCTGCCATGCAGTGGGCTTTCCGAGTGAGGCGTTTGCTGTGTAAGTCCTGCAGTGAGGGGAAGGAGGTGCCGACTATCTTCTCAGCTGCTCTCACAATGCGCTGGAGGCTCTTGCGGCAGGATGCAGTACATGCACCAAACCACACAGTGATGCAGCTGGTCAGGACACTTTCTATGGCACCTCTGTAGAAGGTGCTCATGATGGGGGTTGAAGCTCCAGCCCTTTTCAGCTTGCGGAGAAAGTAGAGACGCTGGTGAGCCTTCTTTGCCAGTGCTGCAGTGTTCCTGCTCCAGGACAGGTCCTTCGAGACGTGCACTCCCAGGAACTTGGTGCTGTCTACTCTCTCCACTGCGGTGCTGTTGATGGTCAGAGGGGCATGCTGGGCATCCCTCTTCCTGAAGTCCACAACAATCTCCTTTGTCTTCTCCACGTTGAGAGTGAGATTGTTGTGTCCGCACCACAAGGCCAGGCGGCTCACCTCGTTCCTGTAGTCCGTCTCATCGTTGTTGCTGATGAGACCCACCACTGTTGTGTCGTCCGCAAACTTGATGAAGTGGTTGGAGCTGTATGATGGTGTGCAGTCGTGTGTTAGCAGGGTGAATAGAAGGGGGCTCAGCACACATCCTTGTGGGGCCCCTGTGTTCAATGTGATGGTGCTAGATGTGTTACTCCCGACTCGTACTGTCTGTGGTCTCCCGGTCAGGAAGTCTAGCAGCCAGTTACACATTGAGGTGTTCAGCCCCAGACTGTCCAGTTTAAGGATGAGCTGTTGGGGGATGATGGTGTTAAATGCCGAGCTGAAGTCGATGAACAACATTCTAACATAGGAGTCCTTCGTGTCCAGATGTGTGAGAGCTGTGTGAAGGGCAGAGGAGATGGCATCGTCGGTTGAGCGATTAGGTCGGTATGCAAATTGGAAGGGATCCAGGGAGTCAGGGAGGACAGATGTGATGCTTTTCATGACTAGCCGTTCAAAGCACTTCATCAGGATGGGGGTGAGTGCTACTGGGCGATAGTCATTGAGGCATGCGGGCGTTGCCTTCTTTGGGACAGGGATGATGGTGGTGGCTTTGAAACAGGTGGGGACGATGGCCTGGCTCAGTGAGATGTTAAAGATGTCCGTGAAGACCGCTGCGAGTTCCCCTGCACAGTCCTTCAGCACACGACCAGGTATGTTGTCAGGACCAGAGGCCTTCCGGGCGTTAATCTTGATGAATGATCGCCTTACGCTGTCTGAGGACAGCGTCAGCACCTGGCCATCAGGAGAGGGGGGGAGTTTATGTGCTGGTGTGCTGTTACTTGCCTCGAACCGAGCAAAGAACTCATTCAGTTCATTCAGCGCAGAGGCTGAGCTGTCACAGGTCTGGGGGGGTGGTTTGTAGTTTGTGATGGTCTGTATTCCCTGCCACAGACTGCGTGTATCCCTGCTGTCCTTGAAACGGTGAGCTATTTTCCCAGAATACTGCCTCTTTGCCTTTCTGATGCCCCGGTCCAGGTTGTTTCTGGCTGCCCTCAGGCCCACCTGATCTCCCGCTTTGAAGGCAGCATTCCTGGCTTTCATGAGTCTGTGAACCTCAGCTGTCAGCCATGGCTTCTGGTTAGCCCGAACAGTGATGGTTTTAAGGTTGGTTACATCATCAATGCACTTGGTGATGTATGAACATACAGTGTCTGAGTACTTTTAATTCAAATAACTTCAACAGCTTACAGTGTGTACATAAACATGTAGTGATTACACTGTGTTGGTTTGAAAAATATCTGCTTTGTGGTTTCTGATATATTTGATATATGTATATATATCTTATAAAATATATCTACATATAAAACTGTTTCTAGACTGAATTACCGGTAACCATGTTTTTCTTTTTTTACAGTTAAGACGAAGAAGTCAACACCAGAATTTATCAACTTTTGTCTTCTGGAGGAAGCACATGAGACAACAAGAAAAAAATCATTTAGGTGTATGCAGTATTTATTTTTGTGCTTTTTTCACTTCTTAGTTTTCATAATAAACTTTTTTTTCTTAAGTGGTCTCATTGAACAATAATTTCCTAAACATATTTTACAATGTTAAGTGTGTACAGTATAGTGTTTGTTTAAAAACATACTGGAAGTTAAGAATATTTTCCATTTGCATTTGACCTTTAAAGAATCATAAGAAAAAAGATTATTAGATTTGAACAGCCATCCATCCATCCATCCTTCCTGATGTCGTGTCAGCAGCTTTTCCAAGGATGCACAGACGTCAAATACGTCAACATCAACCCATCCATCCATCCTTCCATCCTTCCTGATGTCGGGTCGTGGTGCAGCAGCTTTTCCAAGGATGCACAGACGTCAACATCAACCCCGATGAAGCTGTTCTTGGATGCCTAAACGAGTTTCCTGATCAACAAACATTTAATTATTAATACTTTGTTTTTACGTTTAAAGAAACATGCTTTTAATGTTTAACGGACAGTTTAAACCAAATTATCCATTTGCATTTGACTTTGAATTATCCCTGACAAAATATTACCGTTTAAATTTAATGAAATACAAACATTTAATATTACAGGGCCAATTGAAACCTAATTAATTCCTAATCTGTACCTTACTGTAAAAATAGTTTAACTGATTACAGGGCAGTGCGATCGATGTGTTAAGCAATGTTAACAGGATCCTTGTGCATATATGAGAATAATCTTTATTATAAAGAAACAAAATGGAAAACACATGGGTTTAAAACAAGCTGAAAAGTCTATAAAGTAATATTAGAGCATTAAATAGCTCAAGGGACATTACCGCCAACAGGTGGTGAGACAAGGTCTTGCAGGGTGTTCTTCTTCTAACGTTTAGTGGTGGCTAGTAAATAGCTTGAGGTAACACTACCGCCACCACGTGGTAGGACGAGTGAGATTCTACACCCCGCCCACAGAAGGGCTGCAGTAAGTGAATGGAAACAAACCTACATGTGAGCCGAGCCGAACTGAACCAGACCGGACCAGACTGAGCCGCTCTGGGCCGAGCAAGTGGAAAAGGGGCATAAGTCGTTGTTCAGCTCCGATACCACCCGCCCCACCTCCCGCTGCCGCCCCTGTGAGCTCCTTCTTCTAGAAGAGAGACAGACTAGCAAGCCTTTCAGGCTAACAAGCTACAGGCTAATGTCGAGGTTTTTTTTCTCCGTGGCGGAAAACTACTCACTGAACGACGCCATCGCCTTTTGTTCTCGTCAGAACCGCGAAGCGAATCAAATGATTCTGTCGGAAAAGGCGATGCTAACAGTAGCCCCTCTGCTCTCCCTCCTGGAGTGCATGATGGCGCGGCTAACAGATGTCACGGGAAAGCTTTTTCAGGCAACATAGCCACAAGAAGTGGTGAGTGATGTCTTTATTTATTTAAAACCACGACCAGGAAGAAAACGGTTCCTTGTGGCGCTGTTTTTTGCATGAAAAGCTACGGAAAGCGCACATCGGCTGTTAGCGCAACTATAAGGCCTGCTAAAGTGATGCTAACTGTAGCCCCATTCTCTTCTCCCCTTCTGGAGAGTGACATGGCGGCTAACGGATGTCACCGGAAAGTTTTTCAGGAAACATAGCCGCGAGAAGTGATGAGTGATGTCTTGATTTAATTATTAAAAACACTTCTAGGAAGAAAACTTTCTTTATGGCGTTGTTTTTGCATGAAAGGATACAGAAAGTGCACGTCTGTTGTTAGCGCAATTATAAGGCCTGCTAATTTTACGCACAACATGCAACCTTTTTTTGGTTAAGTTTAGCCTGCATGAAACATGTGTGGTATGCACACGCCGCTAAGCGTTGCCATAAAAACACCCTAAGAGGCACGGTCGAGCGAATGCTCAACCACCTTAGGGTTTTTCCTACGCTGGTGACCGCTCCACAACCAGCTGCAGGCGCTCCCCTCCTGAAAACTGCCCGGCATAATCAGGAGGCTGAGCTAGCGCTAAGGGATTTTCTCTGTCCCTCTTCCTTCCCCGCCCCATCGAATGATCTGGTGGGAAGGTTTTTTGGCACTGTCTCGGCTCATCACCCATACCCTATCTGGCCCTCCTTTCTCGCTGTGATGCCACACTGGAACGAGGCTGCAACTGGGCCCGGTAAGCTGATGGCTCTCGTCCTCTATCACCAGAGTGGACAGTTTTTCAGCTGCAGGCGTTCCCCTCCTGAAACTGCCCGGCATAAATCAGGAGGCTGAGCTAGCGCTAAGGGATTTTTTTCTGTCCCTCTTCCTTCCCCGCCCCATTGGATGATGTAGCGGGAAGGTTTTTGGCGTTGTCCCAGCTCGTCGCCCAGACCATATCTGGCCCTCCTTTCCAGCTGTGACGTCACACCGGAACGAGGTTGCAACTGGGCCCGGCAAGCTGATGGCTTCCCGTCTTCACCTTTGTCTCCATCACCAGAGTGGACGGGATTACCGAGCGGAGTTTCCCTCGGTTCCTCCTCTGGAACCAAGCCTTGCGGAGGTGTTTTTCGGGGCAAAGGCTTCCAGGATGGACCAGCAACCGGTCCCTCCAGGAAAGCATGTCCAAACAATCATTCAGCTATCAAACCGAGCTCACCAATGTTCATTTCAGGCGGCGGCAAACAACAATATCGCCCTGCTGGGCCTCAGCATCTCAAAGAGGCTGGAGGAAGCAGACCTACCGGAGGAGACAAAGAGCTCCCTGTGTAAGGTCGCCGACGTCATTCGAACCTCTGCGCCACATCCACGGTCTGCGTTTCCCGCATCGCCGCCTGGATGACAATGATCCAGAGGACCATCTAGCCCCGCTTCGCTAGTGGCAGCCCAAGAAATGACTCCTTGGGGGTGAATGTGTGTTTTCAGATGTACGTTTTTTTTTAATTAAACAAAAACATCTCTCAGAGAGCAAGTCCTCACCTGCTTCCAGCCTGCCTGTCAGACCAACTGATCTCACGGAGGCCCTTCTGATTCACACACTTCCCACAAATAACGAGCCGGCCTCCTCTAAACAGCTGTTTAAGATGTGCTGCAGCTCGAAACATGTTGCAAAGCATTTTTCTTTCATGTCAGTTAAAACTGATGCTGCTCAGCAGACAGAGCCAGGCAAAGCCCCTCGCTCTCTGCAAAAACCGGTGTCTCTTTCTACAGCTCCTGCTCGCTCACAGCCTAACAGGGGGGAATATGTCACAACACACCAACAGCAGCCTCTACCGAAGCGGCATGTCACTCACATAAATGACAAGCCCCCTCCTCTGTGCGCGCCGGATCACCTCAGTTCTGACGTAAGCCTGCAGCCTGAGCGCAACAGGAAACGTGCTGCACAAATACAGAGCATGAACCACCTCCTAAGCGGCGCGTCACTCACAAAAGTGTCAACGCCCCTCCTCAGTGCACGCCGGCTCACCTCAGCTCTGACGTAAGCCTGCAGCCTGAACGTAACAGGAAACGTACTGCACAAAAACAGTAACATGAACCACCTTTAGAGTGGCACGTCACTCACAAAAGTGTCAACGCTCCCTCGCAATGCACGTCAGCCCACACAAGCTCTGACGTGGGCCTGCAGCCTGAACGTAGCACAGAGGTGTGCAAACAGCCCTTTCAAGCTGAGCCCTCCTTGGGTCACCCCCGGTCAAACACCTAGTCAGGTGACGGCAGTAAAGGCTTTAAAATGGTTGACGTCCATGACATCCATGGCACGACAAAGTCATGCCCGCCCACTCTCCGAGCGTTATGCAGAGTGGTAACGAGTGTGTTCATTGGACAAATGGATGAACAAACTAATAAGCAAGGGCTATACGCTGCAGTTTGCAGCTCATTCCCCGCCGTTCAGAGGGATTATAGAAACAGTTCTATCATCCCCAGAACAGACCTTGTCCCTCCAGTTAGAAGTTCAGGAACTCCTGGTGAAGAATGTAATCTCCAGAGTCCCAGACGGAGAGCAAAACATGGGCTTTTATTCCCGTTGCTTCCTAGTGCCCAAAAAACAGGAGGGATGAGACCCATTCTCGATTTGTCCATGTTCAACAAATCAATTATGGAGAGGCAGCTCCACATGCTGACAATAAAACACATGTCTCCAAGGTGGTAGCAGCGTACATCAATTGCCAGGGGGTGTCCGGTCAGCCCAGTTGCTGCATGTTGTGAGACAGCGGCTGTACTGGGCACAACAACACCTGCTCTTGATAAAGGCAATGTACATCCCCGGTGTCCTGAACAAAGGGGCGGACATAATGTCGAGGGGTGGCCTTCACCACTTAGACTGGACACTTCACCCCGAACTGATTTCTCAGACCTGGACCAGATTCAGGTGGGCGAAGGTGGATCTGTTTGCAACACGAGAGAATGCTCAGTGTCACCTGTGGTTCTTGCTGAGTCCATGGGACGACCCACCCCTAGGGGTGGACGCTTTTGCGCACAGTCTGTGGCCAAAAAAGATGGTGTCGGGCCGGCCGTGGAAACTCTCGTGGCGGAAGGATGCACTCCTCCAGGTGGGAGGGATGATCATGAACTATCCGGAAATAGTTCAGCACCTCTGGGTCTGGATGCTGAACGGGTCCACCTAATAAAGGGGCGGCCGTGGCGTAGTGGTAATGGCAGTCGTCCCCCGATAGGAAGGTTGGAGGTTCGAATCCCGGTTCCCTACACCATGTGTTGTTGTGTCCCTGGGCAAGACACTTAACCCCAAGTTGCTCCCGGTAGGACTGGAAGGCGCCTTGCATGGCAGTCGCCGCTACCGGTGTATAAATGCGTGTATGAATGGGTGGATGGTTGGTATTGTAAAGCGCTTTGGGGCTCCTCACAGTGGGCTGGAAAGTGCTATATAAATAAGCTCCATTTACCATTTACCATTTACATAAACATGAAACTCGCTCCAGATCTGGTACGAACAATCCAGGAAGCACGAGCTGCATCTACCACAGCGCTTTACGCATCAAAGTGGGCAGCTTTTCAGTGCTGGTGCGCAGAGAAAGGCGTGGAGGCCACATCATGCCTGATAGGTTGCGTGCTGTCATTTCTGCAGCAACTAATGGACAGAAATTTAGCGTTCAGCACAATAAAAACTTATGCTGCTGCTATTTCATCCCGTCATGAAGGTTTTGGTGACAGAACAGCTTTTAATCACCCACTGATGAAGCGTTTTCTGAAATGTGTACGGAGGCACAGGCCTATGATACGCCCACTCGCTCCTCAGTGAGACCAAACATTGGTTTTACGCGCCCTGATTAAAGCTCAGTTTGAGCCTTTAAATGAGGTGCCACTTAAATTTCTGTCTTTTAAAACAGTCCTACTATTGGCTCTGACATCTGCAAAGAGAGTGAGTGACTTATCTACCCTCTCTGTTGCTCCCTCATTCCTCAGGATCCAGCCTGACCGCAGCTCAGCCATGCTGCGTCCTAATCCTGTTTTCACCCCGAAATGCATCACCAGTTCATTCAAATCAAGAACGATTACTTTGGACGGTTTTCACTTCCCTCCTCATGAGTCTGAGTAGGAGGCAACGTCTCACCTCCTCTGTCCCGTGTGTGCGCTCTCCTGTTATGTGGCGTGCACTGCCGCACTACGCCGCTCCCAACATCTGTACATCACAGAGACAGTTCAGCAGGACGCCCCCTGTCCACTCAGCGTTTTTCACATTGGCTGTGAGGCTATTTCGGAGGCTTATAGATCATCTGGAATGGTAAATGGAGCTTACTTATATAGCGCTTTCCAGCCCCCTATGACAGGTCCCAAAGCACTTTACAGCACCAGCCATCCACCCATTCATACACACATTCATACACCGGTAGCGGTAGTCTGCCATGCAAGGCGCCAGCCAGTCCTACCGAGAGCAAGTCGGGGTTAAGTGTCTTGCCCAGGGACACAACGACACATGGTGTGGGAACTTGTGATTCGAACCTCCAACCTTTGGATCAGGAGACGACTACCATTACCACTACGCCACGGCCGCCTGAAGGGAACCTCCAGATAATCTCCGTGCCCATTCCACGAGGGGTATCTCGTCTTCCACGGCCCTGCATGGAGGGATGTCAGTGGAGGACATTTGTACGACGGCCGCGTGGTCAGTGGCGCAAAAAGCTGGTATGCAGTGTATGTAACTCATGGGGGCGCTACACTACAGGGGACGTCAAAACCGTCTCTAGAATTTTTTTCTCTAGTAGGCATTTTCTATATTTAACTGCATGAAATGATCAATAACAGGGGAACAGCACTGATTAGGCGCCCCTCTGCTCCTTCACCTCCCCTCCTATCGCTCTCCCTTCCCATACAGATGGCTGTGAACACGACCCTAAGAGAACGCACTCAAGCAGGTTTTTTTTTTAAATTTTCTATCTTGGACTACCTCTTGTTGTGCACTTAACAACAAGATAGAGCGGCAGGAAAAAAAAGCTATCTGGGGCGCAAAACAGTGAAAAATATGCGAAAAATAATTTAGTTAAAAAGAGAAAAAGATGCAATGATTAGGTAAAATGATTTTATGATTTTATATTTTGGAGCCGTGGGCCTGCTGCTAGCGGCTAGCTCTGTGCTAGCCTCCTCCGGCTCGTGGATGTTGACGTATTCCGCTTCGCAGTTGTTTGAACTTAACAACTGCTCCATTCCTCCTTCTATTTCCACCATCAAACAACTGGGACTTCTGCGTAGACCTCGTTACATCCATAGAAGCTCTCGAAAGAAAACTGTTTATTCTCAAACGAACTCTGATTCGATTAGTGCTGTCTGGACTGAGAGACGTGTCGCACCTCGATGGCGTCATCAGAACGCTGCGTCTGTAGGCCTTTGTAGTCCTCTGCGCACGAAGTGGCGAGGAAAACGTGGAGTGGACTTCAGTCTGCTTAAACCGGTTCAAAAAGCTCCTATTCCAACTGGTATTAAATTAGAACTTTTCAATGTGCAGTCTCTTTCCAACAAGTCATGTTTAATTCATGATCACATTCTGGAGAAGGACTTGGACCTCATGTGTCTTACAGAGACGTGGCACCAACCAGAGGTGTTCAGTTCTCTGAATGAGGCGTGTCCCTCTGGATACAGTTATCTGCAGAGAGCCCGCAGCACTGGCCGCGGTGGTGGTCTGGCTGTAATTTATCGCAGTAATTTAAAATTGTCTCATCTGTCTTCTCAGGACTTTTCCTCTTTTGAATGTCTGGCTTTCAGCTTCAAAGCCCCACTCCTGATGAATGTTATATTAATTTATAGACCTCCCAAACTAGCACTTTGAGATTTTCATTAATGAAAAGTGCGTTATAAATTGAATTAATTATTATTATTATTATTATTATTATATGTTAGCACTTTGTTTCAGATGTTGTTGTTTTAAAGGGCTTTATAAATAAAGTATTATTATTAAAAATGCTGAGGATCAATACTAATGTCACGTGATTAATTTAAAAAGTCACGTTATTATATTATATTACTGATATTTTGTATCTGCAAGAGAGTTATTCTGAAATGTTACAAACGTGTTCATTCCTAATGTGGTAAGATGCCCTACAGACATTAAATGCACCACAGTTGCTGCGATGTGATTGGTGGGTCTAGGGCTGGCTTCCTGTTTAAAACGGGCCCAGTTCTCAGGGTTGACACACGTCATCCGCCTTCCGGCAGCTTAGCTGGCTGTGTCACGCGCTAGCATAATTGGGCGATGATCTATTGTTCTCGCGACCACCGACAAGCTTCCTGCTTCCCTCTCCTGCTAGAGGTGGAGCTCGGTGGTGAGTAAAGCGCTATTTTGTCTGTCTGTTTTCTTACTTTTTAGATGTTAATGTTAAATATTTATTGTTTTAGTTCCCTGCTGTTTGTCCTTTGCGACCGTCTGCTTGCTGTTGTCTGTGGCGACGTCTACTTCCTGTTTGTCCGTGGCCGTGTGTCTGCTGCGGTCTGGACTGTCCCGACTGGTTCTGCCCCCCATCCGGGTCGTCCCTCGTCTGCCGGCTGGTCCTGGGACTGTTTGGGGCCCGCTGTCTGGACGGCGTGGCGTGGGCTACGTCACGCGTCCTGCGGGCCGAGCTGAAGCAGACTGATGCCAGCTCAACCACTCATACAGGTGTCGGTTGGAGTGACGTCTCTTGCTTTGGGTGCAGCAGATTACACCAGGGTGGACTCTGGGCTACTGCTGCCTGACTGATCATCTCTCAGGCGGTAACTCTGGTGTATGATTTTGTGTGTGAGGTTGCCCTGTTTTTAGAGTATTGCACTGAATTGCACTTTATTGTTGTTTGGAGCCATAATTGTCTTTTTAACGTGTGTGTGTACTTAACTCCATTTTTGAAATTAATTAAACTACTGTGCAATTTATTGGTGTGTATGAAATTGTCTCAAGCCTCATCTGCAACGGGTCTATGTGCCTTAAGGATAACTTTTAGTAAAGCTTTTAACTAAACTTATTTTTTTATTAAAAATTATTTTTAAATTTTTTTTAGTAAAGCTTTTAACCAATTTCACTTTTTTTTAAATTAAAAATAGATTATTTATTTATTTTTTAAACTAAAGTTGCCTATTTTTTATCAATACCCGTCCGGCTACACTACAAAACAGTTACTTTGTAATAAAATATAAAATACACTGAATTTCAAATGTTACAGATTGAGTTTAACATAAAATAAATAGTGTTTTATGTTTAAATATCAGTTAATAAGTCATCTGTTATGCCCCCTTGTTTAGGACTGGAGCCAATCTCATCTGCTTTTGTGTGAATGCAGGGGACACCCAGGACAGGTCTCCAGTCTGTCCCAGAGACACCCAGGTCTCCAGTCTGTCACAGAGACAGACAAAGAGACAAACAACTATCCACACTCCCAGTCACAGCTTAGAACAATTTACAGTCACACAGAAGAACCAAAAAAAATCATTCAAACTGAGGATTCAAGTTCTCGATTGAGAGTTCTAATCACTAATTATCAATAATAATTGATCATATTTACCAAGCTAAATCCTTACTGATAATCATTGTGTGGAGTCTTTAATAATACAGATCAGATCAGATGTGATCAGGCAGTCCATATATTAATATAAATATATTATTATTAATACTATAATTAAAGGTGAGCCGTGCAAATTTGTTTGTATCAATCAAGTAGACCTTTATGTCTCTCATTCCCACTGAAGTAGCTTTCAGTCTCAAAAAGGTTGGTGACCCGTGCCTTACAGTATTTTTAACCATGTCTCTGACAGTTGCATCTGCAGAGAGATCATTTAGCAGACTGAAGCTCATCAAAACATACCTTCGTTCAAATATGAGCAATGATCGCTTGTCCCAGTTAGCAGTGATCTCTATTGAAAACAGTGTGGCACTGTCTATTTCATTTGATGTTATACTTGACAAATGGGAAAATGCAAAGTCACGGAATGTAACAGTTTAAATGTCATAAATGTTAAAACTCTGACGTGGACTCCAGGCTGTTAAGATTTCATATTTCCGCTACATAAAATGTTGAGCACTGAGTACCACTACTGTTATATATTTGTACTTTATTAAACTTCTTATTTGTTTATGATTGAAATGATCACCTGATATAATATGTAACATAAAAAAAATCTGTAATATTGCTACTGTATTTTCTAAGTGCATGACTAAGGGAGGAAAGCTGTATGAGGCGGCAGGTAAAAAGGAGCGGGGGGGGGGGCGTTGATGTTTTCGCATCCACCTCAAAAATATGTAGTTGCGCCCCTGTTCAAAACGACTGCAAAATTAGAAGAAATCTGTTTGGGATTCAAAATAAAGTTACGTTTTATTACAAGCTATTTCACAAACTTAGGTAATAAATTACTGTTTTAATCACTTTAAGGGATTTTTTGTTTTCATGCTTGGAGAGTAATATGAGTAAGCTCTTTTAAAATATTTTTATTTTATTTTTTATGATGCACATTGAACAAAGCAAACTTTTGCAATAATTAAAATTCCTCAAAACAAAAACAAATCTATAGTTTCAAACACAACATCAAACTTAAGTTTATATTTGTGCTTCTTGTTGAACTGACACATGATGTCAACTAAAAGGTCCAGGATTTTTTAGGGTCAAATCAAAAGCTTGGAACAGTTAATAATCCAGTGAAGAATTTGATCAAATGGTTGTTTTACCTAAAATAAAATGCATCCTTGAAGATTTCAAGACTGAATGGCTGGACAATTAATATTGTATCAGAGTTGTTTTTATTCAGAATATTTGATTTCAAACATAAATGTGTATATTGGACTTTCTTTTTGACATTTTGACTGCTGTTTTTAAAAATTAGCACTATTGTTTTTGATACGTGATGTAATGTGAATAAAACACATCAAACATTTCTTTCATTGTGTTTTTTTTTTTAATGTAAGCTTTTGCTATTATTATGTGTTATGTTTGTGAATTTTCATTCTGTGTTGCCAGTCAGGTATCCCTTCTGTCAAGTAGGATTTTATTGATTATTCCTTTTGGTTTGTTTTTCACTCAGGTCTCTCTTGTAAATGAGTCCTCGATGCTCATTGGGATTAACCTGTCTAAATAAAGGTTGAATGAAAAAAGACAATACACTAAAAGGTGCAGACTCTTCGTTACAGAGAATGACACAACGGAGCAGGAACACTGCAGCACTGGCCAAGAAGGCTCACCAGCGCCTCTACTTTCTCCGCAAGCTGAAAAGGGCTGGAGCTTCAACCCCCATCATGTGCACCTTCTACAGAGGTGCCATAGAAAGTGTCCTGACCAGCTGCATCACTGTGTGGTTTGGTGCATGTACTGCATCCTGCCGCAAGAGCCTCCAGCGCATCGTGAGAGCAGCTGAGAAGATCGTCGGCACCTCCTTCCCCTCACTGCAGGACTTACACAGCAACCGCCTCACTCGGAAAGCCCTCTGCATGGCAGGTGATCCCACACACCCACTACACAGCTGCTTCAGACTGCTGCCATCAGGGAGGAGACTGAGGAGTCTCCAGGCTCGAACCAGCAGACTGAGAGACAGCTCTGTTCATCAGGCAGTCAGGATGCTAAACACTCTGCCTGCTCTGCCTCCCCTCCCATTTGAACTGCCTTAACACAAAAAACTTTCTCACACATTACCACTACAACACAAAGATTTTAACACTGGACTCTGTGTCATCAAACGGGTTATTCACTAAACTCTCGGTCATGTGCTCATTCAGTTTGTACTACTCTCATATTTGCTGGTGAAGATTCTCAGTCGTCCAGGACATGATAAAATCAAAAAAGGCGTTCAATACAGGATCAACTGGACTTTATTTGTTTTTTGCAACAAATAAAGTCCAGTTGATCCTGTATTGAACGCCTTTTTTGATTTTACTCTCATATTTGCACTAATGTTTGTATTACATCACTGCCTATAGTCATACTACTGTTTACATTCACTGTTTACATACTACTGTTTACATTCACTGTTTACATTTATTACTACTGTTTACATTTATTACTACTGTTTACATTTACACTACTTTTATATCTACACTACTGCTGATACATATACAGTATTCTCTGACCAGCCTTATTTAAGGATGCCCAATGTGCCTTACTGCATATGCCACTTTTGCCTCTATACCAACATCAACTACCTCATACATATACTGTGTACATTAACTCATATGCTGCTTTGCCACTCTTTGCAAATGTCAATGCTAGAACCTTCAGTTTATTTTATAGATATACTTTTTATACTTTTTTATACTACTATGCAAAAACTCAGGACAGTATTACACTTTTATTATTTCATTTTATGCTTATGTTCATTAAATGTTTAGTGTTTTAGTGTTGGTGTAAATTTTCATACTTTTATACTACTATGCAAAAACTCAGGACAGTGTTACACTTTTACTATTTTATGCTTATGTTTATTAAATGTTTCAGTGTTTTAGTGTTTAAATGGTTACTGTTGCACCGAGGGACTGAGAGAAACGCAATTTCAATCCTGTGTATGTCCTGTACATATTGCAGTTCTGACAATAAAGTTGACTTTGACTTTGACTTTGAGTAAATGGTAAATGGTAAATGGAGCTTATTTATATAGCGCTTTCTAGCCCCCTGTGAGGAGCCCCAAAGCGCTTTACAATACCAACCATCCACCCATTCATACACGCATTCATACACCGGTAGCGGCAGACTGCCATGCAAGGCGCCTTTCCAGTCCTACCGGGAGCAACTCGGGGTTAAGTGTCTTGCCCAGGGACACAATGACACATGATGTGGGGAACCGGGATTCGAACCTCCAACCTTCCGATCGGGGGACGACTGCCATTACCACTACGCCACGGCCGCCCATAAGACCAACCACAATACAATTTTCAGTTTTTGTATTTTTTTCAATGTCCACAGAATAACATTTATCAGTTTTGTATTTTCACTGTCCATAAACAAATAAATTCAAATCCCTTCCCCTAAAAAAAGTGATTGAGTGTGTTTTGAGTTCAAAAGGCCGTCAATGGCTCCCACATAAATTGCTCCACAGTTTGAGCTATGAATATACAAAATAATTACCGTATTTTCTGATGTATAGGTCGCACCTTTTATGGTTTT
>JBBPBX010024960.1:0-13319 GCA_038048925.1 Garcialebias charrua | reverse complement strand
GTGGTTGCATGAGGATGCTGAGAGATTTTTATCTGAATTCATGTTGAGCAACATTATCAGTCTGACAGGAACTGTTTTCTACAGCTGATCTAAACTTCTGGACATTCCTCCGTTTTAATAAACAACTTAAATGTTAAACAAAATATTAAACAAACAAAATATTTTAACACATTTGAAATATAATAACTGAAATTTAATTAATTTATAACTTGAAAATGTAATTTCCTGTGAAAATGCAGTGTGATGCTTATAGCTGAATGATTTTTGATGAAAGCTACTGAATAGGTTTCCTGATGAATTTGAACAGTTGACATTTACTGAAAGCAGAAAAATAAAAGTGGAAATCAACAGACCGTCACACTGATTAGGTAACAGGTGTCCGATCGGGATGTTCAATGTACAACTGTACACTTCCTGTTGTGAGGGGGCGTGGCTTAATTATTTTCATGATTTGACCATTCAGTATTGTAGGGGACCGGTTGTGGGTCAATCACTGAAGGGTTGATGTATTAGACGGTTTTCGTGTAGGTGCTATTAGTGTTTCGTTTTTCATGGCGAGATGCCTAATTTTGAGGCCAGGCCACGCCCCTTCAGCATATATAAAAACGTGAGGTTTTGATCATTTTTTACTCCCCCATGTCTAAGTGATGAGTCTGCCAAATTTGGTGAGATTTAGGATATGATAAAGCCCCCAACAGGCACTTTCATTTTAGCTCCATTCATTTTCAATGGGAAAAAATACTTCCTGTTGTGAGGGGGCGTGGCTTAATTAATGTCATGATTTGACCATTCAGTATTGCAGGGGACCAGATGTGGGTCAATCACTGAAGGTTTGATGTATTAGACTGTTTTCGTGTAGGTGCTATTAGTGTTTCGTTTGTGACGGCGTGACGGCTGATTCGCCACATTGCCACGCCCACATGCTCCACCCAAAACGGTCAGTGTTGGAAAGCTTGTTACAGCAACATGTCTTCGGTCACTGGACAGACCGTCCCGCTGATTAGGTAACAGGTGTCCGATCGGGACGTTCAATGTATAACTGTACACTTCCTGTTGTGAGGGGGCGTGGCTTAATTAATGTCATGATTTGACCATTCAGTATTGCAGGGCAGTGGTTGTGGGTCAATCACTGAAGGTTTGATGTATTAGACGGTTTTCGTGTAGGTGCTATTAGTGTTTCGTTTTTCATGGCGAGATGCCTAATTTTGAGGCCAGGCCACGCCCCTTCAGCATATATAAAAACGTGAGGTTTTGATCATTTTTTACTCCCCCATGTCTAAGTGATGAGTCTGCCAAATTTGGTGAGATTTAGGATATGATAAAGCCCCCAACAGGCACTTTCATTTTAGCTCCATTCATTTTCAATGGGAAAAAATACTTCCTGTTGTGAGGGGGCGTGGCTTAATTAATGTCATGATTTGACCATTCAGTATTGCAGGGGACCAGATGTGGGTCAATCACTGAAGGTTTGATGTATTAGACTGTTTTCGTGTAGGTGCTATTAGTGTTTCGTTTGTGACGGCGTGACGGCTGATTCGCCACATTGCCACGCCCACATGCTCCACCCAAAACGGTCAGTGTTGGAAAGCTTGTTACAGCAACATGTCTTCGGTCACTGGACAGACCGTCCCGCTGATTAGGTAACAGGTGTCCGATCGGGACGTTCAATGTATAACTGTACACTTCCTGTTGTGAGGGGGCGTGGCTTAATTAATGTCATGATTTGACCATTCAGTATTGCAGGGCAGTGGTTGTGGGTCAATCACTGAAGGTTTGATGTATTAGATGGTTTTCGTGTAGGTGCTATTAGTGTTTCGTTTTTCATGGCGAGATGCCTAACTTTGAGGCCAGGCCACGCCCCTTCAGCATATATGAAAACGCGAGGTTTTGATCATTTTTTACTCCCCCATGTCTAAGTGATGAGTCTGCCAAATTTGGTGAGATTTAGGATATGATAAAGCCCCCAACAGGCACTTTCATTTTAGCTCCATTCATTTTCAATGGGAAAAAATACTTCCTGTTGTGAGGGGGCGTGGCTTAATTAATGTCATGATTTGACCATTCAGTATTGCAGGGGACCAGATGTGGGTCAATCACTGAAGGTTTGATGTATTAGACTGTTTTCGTGTAGGTGCTATTAGTGTTTCGTTTGTGACGGCGTGACGGCTGATTCGCCACATTGCCACGCCCACATGCTCCACCCAAAACGGTCAGTGTTGGAAAGCTTGTTACAGCAACATGTCTTCGGTCACTGGACAGACCGTCCCGCTGATTAGGTAACAGGTGTCCGATCGGGACGTTCAATGTATAACTGTACACTTCCTGTTGTGAGGGGGCGTGGCTTAATTAATGTCATGATTTGACCATTCAGTATTGTAGGGGACCGGTTGTGGGTCAATCACTGAAGATTTGATGTATTAGACCGTTTTCGTGTAGGTGCTATTAGTGTTTCGTTTTCCATGGCGAGATACCTAACTTTGAGGCCAGGCCACGCCCCTTCAGCATATATGAAAACGTGAGGTTTTGTTCATTTTTTACTCCCCCATGTCTGAGTGATGAGTCTGCCAAATTTGGTGAGATTTAGGATATGATAAAGCCCCCAAACGGCCATTTCATTTTAGCTCCATTCATTTTCAATGGGAAAAAAATGGCCGAAAAGGCTAAATAATTCAAAAAGCTAAAGTTGCAGCATTACCAAAAGTCATAGCCGGATTGTCCTGAGCGAGCTGGACATTTTGATATATGAATTGTTGAAATGGCACCAAAACTGTGCGAGTAGTTACATGCCAAAAAACGTACGGAATGAAGATAGTAACTATAAATATAAACACAATCTCTATAGTGTGAATGCCTTGTTGGCATTCACACAAATATAAACACAATCACTATAGTGTGAATGCCTATGTGGCATTCACACAACTAGATTGCATTTCCTGAGAAAATGCATGTGTGAATGCCAAAATGGCCGTTTTGACTTGAATGTTTAATCAAAATGGCCGCTTTACCTAATGTGCTTATTAAATCAAAATGGCTAACTTGTCTACTTAAATTGTAGAACCAAAATGGTAACAATACATGCATTGACTTACTTCGCAAGGCAATTAACTGCCTTGTATATTGAACCAAAATGGCCACTTCACCTAATTTGCATATTCAATCAAAATGGCCGTTTCACCTAATGCATGATAAAGAATGTCCATAGCTACAACCTCACCAAATTTCGGCTCTCTATGAATAAATATGGCTGATTTAAAGCCATTTGAAAGTAGCGTTGGTGGCCATCTTGGATTTTACAGTATTTTTAATGTTTTGCTTTGTCGGCCATCTTGGATTTTTGATTTGGATTCCGTACATGATAGAGGATTCCCTCAGCTACAACCTCACCAAATTTCGGCTCTCTATGTATAATGATGGCTGAGTTAAAGCCATTTGAAAGTAGCGTTGGAAGCCATCTTGGATTTTACAGTATTTTTAATGTTTTGCTTTGTCGGCCATCTTGGATTTTTGATTTGGATTCCATACATGATAGAGGATTCCCTCAGCTACAACCTCACCAAATTTCAGCTCTCTATAATAAAGATGGCTGAGTTAAAGCCATTTGAATGTAGCGTTGGCGGCCATCTTGGATTTTTACAGTTTTTTAATGTTTTACTTTGTCGGCCATCTTGGATTTTTGATTTGGATTCCGTACATGATAGATAATGCCCTCAGCTACAACCTCACCAAATTTCGGCTCTCTATGTATAATGATGGCTGAGTTAAAGCCATTTGAAAGTAGCGTTGGCGGCCATCTTGGATTTTTGATTTTTATATAGCATTTGATAGGAAACATTCTCAGCTATCACTACACCAAGTTTCAGCTCAATATCACTAAAATTGACCATTTTATAGTATTTTTACTTTTTTGCATTGTCGGCCATCTTGGATTTTTTTTTTGGATTCTATACATGATAGATAATGTCCTCAGCTACAACCTCACCAAATTTCAGCTCTCTATGTATAAAGATGGTCGAGTTATAACCATTTGAAAGTAGCGTGGGCGGCCATCAGCTGAAATTGGTCAAAAACAGCTGAATATTATCTAAAACAGCAGAAATAAGCTTAAATTAGCAGCAGGATTTAGTAAGAGCTTAATTGGGAATAATCTGAAACATCTTAAACAATCTGAAATCTGAAATAATCTGAAATAAGCCAAAAAAAGTGGAAATTATCTGAAAAAAGCTAAAGATAGCATAAACAGCTGAATATTATCTAAAATAGCAGAAATAAGCTTAAATTATCTGAAGTAATTAGAAATAGCATAATTGTGAATAATCTGAAATATCTGAAACAATCTGAAATCTGAAAAAATCTGAACTAAGCAGAAATAAGCAAAATAAAGTTGAAATTATCTGAAAAAAGCTTAAGATAGCAAAAACAGCTGAATATTATCTGAAATAGCAGAAAGAAGCTTAAATGTCTTAGAAATTAGTAGAGAGAGTAAATTTTTGTAGAATTAGGCTGGAAAAAGTTGAAATGAGTTCAAATAATGTAAAATGTGTTGAAACAAGCCTAAATTAGCATAAAAACAGCTTAATAGTAGCTAAAATAGCAGAAGAAGCTGAAACTAGCAGAAATAAGCACAAAGCAGCATAATATGAAGTATCTGAAACAATCTGAAATTGAAAAAAATCTGAAATAAGTAGAAATAAGCAAAATAAAGTTGAAAATATCTGAATAAAGCTGAAATTGGCCAAAAACAGCTGAACAACAGCTAAAACAAGCAGAAACAATCTTAAATTACCAGAAGGAAGTTGGTAGAGCATGGTTTTGCTGAATTAGGCTGAAAAAAGTTGGATTGATTAAAAAAAATTGTTGAAATAGCTGAAAAAGCTGAAATTTGCATAAAACAGCTAAATAGTAGCTAAAATAAGCAGAAATAATCTGAAATTACCAGAAGGAAGTTGGTAGAGCATGGTTTTGCTGAATTAGGCTGAAAAAAGTTGGATTGATTTTAAAAAATTGTTGAAATAGCTGAAAAAGCTGAAATTTGCATAAAACAGCTAAATAGTAGCTAAAGTAGCAAAAATATGTTAATCTTTGAAAAATTTGCTGAAAGGAGCATAATGATCTGAAATTAGCAGAAATAAGTCAGTAGATGTACAAAAATGTTGAAGTAAGCTGCATTAGGCTGAAAAGAGTGCAACACAGTTCAAGAAACAGCTGAAATCAGCTGAAAGTAGCTGAAATATTTTTTTTAAATGTACAAGGTAGCTGAAGGAAGCCGAGCTGGTCCAAAATGTGAAAAAAGTAGTGAAATATTGTAATGAGTTCCAAAGATATCAAGGATGTAAAATGAGCTCCATTCATTTTCAATGGGAAAAAAGTGGCCGAAAAAGCTGAATATTTCAAAAAGCTGAAGTTGCATCAATACCAAAAGTCATAGCCGGAGTGTCCTCAATGAGCTGAACATTTTGATATATGAATTGTTGAAATAGCACAAAAACTGTAGGAGGAGTAGCGTGCCGAAAAACGTACGGAATCAGGATAGTAACATCTAAGATTATCAATAAATATAAACACAATCACTATAGTGTGAATGCCTATGTGGCATTCACACAACTAGATTGCATTTCCTGAGAAAATGCATGTGTGAATGCCAAAATGGCCGCTTCACCCAACTTGCATGTTCAATCAAAATGGCCGCTTTACCTAATGTGCTTATTAAATCAAAATGGCTAACTTGTCTACTTAAATTGTAGAACCAAAATGGTAACAATACATGCATTGACTTACTTCGCAAGGCAATTAACTGCCTTGTATATTGAACCAAAATGGCCACTTCACCTAATTTGCATATTCAATCAAAATGGCCGTTTCACCTAATGCATGATAAAGAATGTCCATAGCTACAACCTCACCAAATTTCGGCTCTCTATGAATAAATATGGCTGATTTAAAGCCATTTGAAAGTAGCGTTGGTGGCCATCTTGGATTTTACAGTATTTTTAATGTTTTGCTTTGTCGGCCATCTTGGATTTTTGATTTGGATTCCGTACATGATAGGGGATTCCCTTAGCTACAACCTCACCAAATTTCGGCTCTCTATGTATAATAATGGCTGAGTTAAAGCATTTGAAATTAGCGTTGGCGGCCATCTTGGATTTTACAGTATTTTTAATGTTTTGCTTTGTCTGCCATCTTGGATTTTTGATTTGGATTCCGTACATGATAGAGGATTCCCTCAGCTACAACCTCACCAAATTTCAGCTCTCTATGAATAAAGATGGCTGAGTTAAAGCCATTTGAATGTAGCGTTGGCGGCCATCTTGGATTTTTACAGTTTTTTAATGTTTTACTTTGTCGGCCATCTTGGATTTTTGATTTGGATTCCGTACATGATAGATAATGTCCTCAGCTACAACCTCACCAAATTTCGGCTCTCTGTGTATAATGATGGCTGAGTTAAAGCCATTTGAAAGTAGCGTTGGCGGCCATCTTGGATTTTTGATTTTGATATTGCATTTGATAGGAAACATTCTCAGCTATCACTACACCAAGTTTCAGCTCAATATCACTAAAATTGACCATTTTATGGTATTTTTAGTTTTTTGCATTGTCGGCCATCTTGGATTTTTGATTTGGATTCAATACATGATAGAGGATGTCCTTAGATACAACCTCACCAAATTTCAGCTCTCTATGTATAAAGATGGCTGAGTTAAAGCCATTTGAATGTTGTGTTGGCGGCCATCAGCTGAAATTGAACAAAAACAGCTAAATATTATCTAATATATCAGAAATAATCTTAAATCAGAAGAAGGAATTAGTAAGAGCCTAATTGGGAATAATCTGAAACATCTTAAACAATCTGAAATCTGAAATAATCTGAAATAAGCAAAAAAAGTGGAAATTATCTGAAAAAAGCTTAAGATAGCATAAACAGCTGAATATTATCTAAAGTAGCAGAAATAAGCATCAATTATCTGAAGTAATTAGAAATAGCATAATTGTGAATAATCTGAAATATCTGAAACAATCTGAAATCTGAAAAAATCTGAACTAAGCAGAAATAAGCAAAATAAAGTTGAAATTATCTGAAAAAAAGCTTAAGATAGCAAAAACAGCTGAATATTATCTGAAATAGCAGAAAGAAGCTTAAATGTCTTAGAAATTAGTAGAGAGAGTACATTTTTGCAGAATTTGGCTGGAAAAAGTTGAAATGAGTTCAAATAATGTAGAATGTGTTGAAACAAGCCTAAATTAGCATAAAAACAGCTTAATAGTAGCTAAAATAGCAGAAGAAGCTGAAACTAGCAGAAATAAGCACAAAGCAACAGAAGATGAAGTATCTGAAACAATCTGAAATTGAAAAAAAATCTGAAATAAGTAGAAATAAGCAAAATAAAGTTGAAAATATCTGAATAAAGCTGAAATTGGCCAAAAACAGCTGAACAACAGCTAAAACAAGCAGAAACAATCTTAAATTACCAGAAGGAAGTTGGTAGAGCATGGTTTTGCTGAATTAGGCTGAAAAAAGTTGGATTGATTAAAAAAAATTGTTGAAATAGCTGAAAAAGCTGAAACTATCATAAAACAGCTAAATAGTAGCTAAAATAGCTAAAATATCCCAATCTTTCAAAAATTATCTGAAAGGAGCATAATGATCTGAAGTTAGCAGAAATAAGTCAGTAGAAGTACAAAAATGTTGAAGTAAGCTGCATAAAGCTGAAAAGAGTGCAAAGCAGTTGAAGAAACAGCTGAAATTAGCTGAAAGTAGCTGAATTTTTAAAAAAAATTTGTACAAGAAAGCTGAAGGAAGCTGAGCTAGTCCAAAATGTGAAAGGAGTAGTGAAATATTGTAATGAGTTCCAAAGATATCAAGGATGTAAAATGAGCTCCATTCATTTTCAATGGGAAAAAAATGGCCGAAAAGGCTGAATATTTCAAAAAGCTAAAGTTGCACCAATACCAAAAGTCATAGCACCCATGTCCTAAATGAGCTGAACATTTTGATATATGAATTGTTGAAATAGCACAAAAACTGTAGGAGGAGTAGCGTGCCAAAAAACGTACGGAATCAGGATAGTAACTATAATAATAATAATAACTAGATTGCATTTCCTGAGAAAATGCATGTGTGAATGCCAAAATGGCCGCTTCACCCAACTTGCATGTTCAATCAAAATGGCCGCTTTACCTAATGTGCTTATTAAATCAAAATGGCTACCTCACCTACTTTAATTGTAGAACCAAAATGGCAACAATACATGCATTGACTTACTTTGCAAGGCAAGTAACTGCCTTGTATATTGAACCAAAATGGCGGCCTCACCTAATTTGCATGTTCAATCAAAATGGCTGCTTCACCTAATGTATGTTAGAGATGGTCCATAGCTACAACCTCACCAAATTTCAGCTCTCTATGAATAAAGATGGCTGAGTTAAAGCCATTTGAAAGTAACATTGGCAGCCATCAGCTGAAATTGGTCAAAAACAGCTGAACAACAGCTAAAACAAGCAGAAAATATCTTAAATTACCAGAAGGAAGTTGGTAGAACATGGTTTTGCTGAATTAGGCTGAAAAAAGTTGGATTGATTAAAAAAAATTGTTGAAATAGCTGAAAAAGCTGAAATTTGCATAAACAGCTAAATAGTAGCTAAAATAGCAAAAATATCTTAATCTTTCAAAAATTTGCTGAAAGGAGCATAATGATCATAAGTCAGTATAAGTACAACAATGTTGAAGTAAGCTGCATTAAGCTGAAAAGATCGCAAAGTCGTTGTAGAAACAGTTGAAATTAGCTGAAAGTAGCCGAAATATTTTTAAAAAATGTACAAGGTAGCTGAAGGAAGTTGAGTTGGTCCAAAATGTGAAAGGAGTAGTGAAATATTGTAATGAGTTCCAAAGATATCAAGGATGTAAAATGAGCTCATTGAGTTCATTTGAGCTCCATTCATTTTCAATGGGAAAAAAATGGCCGAAAAGGCTGAATATTTCAAAAAGCTAAAGTTGCACCAATACCAAAAGTCATAGCCATCATGTCCTGAATGAGCTGAACATTTTGATATATGAATTGTTGAAATAGCACAAAAACTGTAGGAGGAGTAGCGTGCCAAAAAACGTACGGAATCAGGATAGTAACAGATGTAATTGTAACACTAGATTGCATTTCCTGAGAAAATGCATGTGTGAATGCCAAAATGGCCGCTTCACCCAACTTGCATGTTCAATCAAAATGGCCGCTTTACCTAATGTGCTTATTAAATCAAAATGGCTAACTTGTCTACTTAAATTGTAAAACCAAAATGGTAACAATACATGCATTGACTTACTTCGCAAGGCAATTAACTGCCTTGTATATTGAACCAAAATGGCCACTTCACCTAATTTGCATATTCAATCAAAATGGCCGTTTCACCTAATGCATGATAAAGAATGTCCATAGCTACAACCTCACCAAATTTCGGCTCTCTATGAATAAATATGGCTGATTTAAAGCCATTTGAAAGTAGCGTTGGTGGCCATCTTGGATTTTACAGTATTTTTAATGTTTTGCTTTGTCGGCCATCTTGGATTTTTGATTTGGATTCCGTACATGATAGAGGATTCCCTCAGCTACAACCTCACCAAATTTCGGCTCTCTATGTATAATGATGGCTGAGCTAAAGCAATTGAAAGTAGCGTTGGTGGCCATCTTGGATTTTACAGTATTTTTAATGTTTTGCTTTGTCGGCCATCTTGGATTTTTGATTTGGATTCCGTACATGATAGAGGATTCCCTCAGCTACAACCTCACCAAATTTCAGCTCTCTATGAATAAAGATGGCTGAGTTAAAGCCATTTGAATGTAGCGTTGGCGGCCATCTTGGATTTTTACAGTTTTTTAATGTTTTACTTTGTCGGCCATCTTGGATTTTTGATTTGGATTCCGTACATGATAGATAATGTCCTCAGCTACAACCTCACCAAATTTCGGCTCTCAATGTATAAAGATGGCCGAGTTAAAGCCATTTGAAAGTAGCGTTGGCGGCCATCTTGGATTTTTGATTTTGATATAGCATTTGATAGGAAACATTCTCAGCTATCACTACACCAAGTTTCAGCTCAATATCACTAAAATTGACCATTTTATGGTATTTTTACTTTTTTGCATTGTCGGCCATCTTGGATTTTTGATTTGGATTCAATACATGATAGAGGATGTCCTTAGCTACAACCTCACCAAATTTCAGCTCTCTATGTATAAAGATGGCTGAGTTAAAGCCATTTGAATGTAGCGTTGGCGGCCATCAGCTGAAATTGAACAAAAACAGCTAAATATTATCTAATATATCAGAAATAAGCTTAAATCCGAAGAAGCAATTAGTAAGAGCCTAATTGGGAATAATCTGAAACATCTTAAACAATCTGAAATCTGAAATAATCTGAAATAAGCAAAAAAAGTGGAAATTATCTGAAAAAAGCTTAAGATAGCATAAACAGCTGAATATTATCTAAAGTAGCAGAAATAAGCATCAATTATCTGAAGTAATTAGAAATAGCATAATTGTGAATAATCTGAAATATCTGAAACAATCTGAAATCTGAAAAAATCTGAACTAAGCAGAAATAAGCAAAATAAAGTTGAAATTATCTGAAAAAAGCTTAAGATAGCAAAAACAGCTGAATATTATCTGAAATACCAGAAAGAAACTTAAATGTCTAAGAAATTAGTAGCGAGAGTACAGTTTTGCAGAATTAGGCTGAAAAATGTTGAAATGAGTTCAAATAATGTGGAATTTGTTGAAACAAGCCTAAATTAGCATAAAAACAGCTTAATAGTAGCTAAAATAGCAGAAGAAGCTGAAACTAGCAGAAATAAGCACAAAGCATCATAATCTGAATAATCTAAAATATCTGAAACAATCTGAAATCTGAAAAAATCTGAACTAAGCAGAAATAAGCAAAATAAAGTTGAAATTATCTGAAAAAAGCTTAAGATAGCAAAAACAGCTGAATATTATCTGAAATAGCAGAAAGAAGCTTAAATGTCTTAGAAATTAGTAGAGAGAGTACATTTATGCAGAATTAGGCTGGAAAAAGTTGAAATGAGTTCAAATAATGTGGAATTTGTTAAAACAAGTCTAAATTAGCATAAAAACAGCTTAATAGTAGCTAAAATAGCAGAAGAAGCTGAAACTAGCAGAAATAAGCACAAAGCAGCATAATATGAAGTATCTGAAACAATCTGAAATTGAAAAAAATCTGAAATAAGTAGAAATAAGCAAAATAAAGTTGAAAATATCTGAATAAAGCTGAAATTGGCCAAAAACAGCTGAACAACAGCTAAAACAAGCAGAAACAATCTTAAATTACCAGAAGGAAGTTGGTAGAGCATGGTTTTGCTGAATTAGGCTGAAAAAAGTTGGATTGATTAAAAAAAATTGTTGAAATAGCTGAAAAAGCTGAAATTATCATAAAACAGCTAAATAGTAGCTAAAATAGCTAAAATATCCCAATCTTTCAAAAATTATCTGAAAGGAGCATAATGATCTGAAATTAGCAGAAATAAGTCAGTAGAAGTACAAAAATGTTGAAGTAAGCTGCATAAAGCTGAAAAGAGTGCAAAGCAGTTGAAAAAACAGCTGAAATTAGCTGAAAGTAGCTGAATTTTTTTTAAAATTTTGTACAAGGAAGCTGAAGGAAGCTGAGCTAGTCCAAAATGTGAAAGGAGTAGTGAAATATTGTAAAGAGTTCCAAAGATATCAAGGATGTAAAATGAGCTCCATTCATTTTCAATGGGAAAAAAATGGCCGAAAAGGCTGAATATTTCAAAAAGCTAAAGTTGCACCAACACCAAAAGTCATAGCCGGAGTGTCCTAAATGAGCTGAACATTTTGATATATGAATTGTTGAAATAGCACAAAAACTGTAGGAGGAGTAGCGTGCCAAAAAACGTACGGAATCAGGATAGTAACTGGAAACCGGAATAATAATAAATATAAACACAATCACTATAGTGTGAATGCCTATGTGGCATTCACACAACTAGATTGCATTTCCTGAGAAAATGCATGTGTGAATGCCAAAATGGCCGCTTCACCCAACTTGCATGTTCAATCAAAATGGCCGCTTTACCTAATGTGCTTATTAAATCAAAATGGCTAACTTGTCTACTTAAATTGTAGAACCAAAATGGTAACAATACATGCATTGACTTACTTCGCAAGGCAATTAACTGCCTTGTATATTGAACCAAAATGGCCACTTCACCTAATTTGCATATTCAATCAAAATGGCCGTTTCACCTAATGCATGATAAAGAATGTCCATAGCTACAACCTCACCAAATTTCGGCTCTCTATGAATAAATATGGCTGATTTAAAGCCATTTGAAAGTAGCGTTGGTGGCCATCTTGGATTTTACAGTATTTTTAATGTTTTGCTTTGTCGGCCATCTTGGATTTTTGATTTGGATTCCGTACATGATAGAGGATTCCCTCAGCTACAACCTCACCAAATTTCGGCTCTCTATGTATAATGATGGCTGAGTTAAAGCATTTGAAAGTAGCGTTGGCGGCCATCTTGGATTTTACAGTATTTTTAATGTTTTGCTTTGTCGGCCATCTTGGATTTTTGATTTGGATTCCGTACATGATAGAGGATTCCCTCAGCTACAACCTCACCAAATTTCAGCTCTCTATGAATAAAGATGGCTGAGTTAAAGCCATTTGAATGTAGCGTTGGCGGCCATCTTGGATTTTTACAGTTTTTTAATGTTTTACTTTGTCGGCCATCTTGGATTTTTGATTTGGATTCCGTACATGATAGATAATGTCCTCAGCTACAACCTCACCAAATTTCGGCTCTCTATGTATAATGATGGCTGAGTTAAAGCCATTTGAAAGTAGCGTTGGCGGCCATCTTGGATTTTTGATTTTGATATAGCATTTGATAGGAAACATTCTCAGCTATCACTACACCAAGTTTCAGCTCAATATCACTAAAATTGACCATTTTATGGTATTTTTACTTTTTTGCATTGTCGGCCATCTTGGATTTTTGATTTGGATTCCGTACATGATAGACAATGTCCTCAGCTACAACCTCACCAAATTTCAGCTCTCTATGTATAAAGATGGCTGAGTTAAAGCCATTTGAATGTAGCGTTGGCGGCCATCAGCTGAAATTGAACAAAAACAGCTAAATATTATCTAATATATCAGAAATAATCTTGAATCAGAAGAAGAAATTAGTAAGAGCCTAATTGGGAATAATCTGAAACATCTTAAACAATCTGAAATCTGAAATAATCTGAAATAAGCAAAAAAAGTGGAAATTATCTGAAAAAAGCTTA